>JAYDZG010000030.1:686840-700490 GCA_034509265.1 Microcambeva bendego
ACTGAGTAAGAAGGTGTATCAGAGCAGTCTGAAGTCTGTAGAATGCATGCTGGGATTGCAGAGCAGTCTGGGACTGCGGGATCTGGCTGTGCAGTACGGCTGCATGGAGGCAGTGAAGGAGGCATCTGAGATCCTTAAGAGGTAAACATTTTTAGACAATAATTTCACCAGGCAGTAATTTTTCTTCCTGGTCGAGTCTGTTTTCCAACGAATTCTCTCGAAACCAAAATGTACAAATAAGTGCTGCTTCGTTTTCACTATAATTAGGTGGGCAACCAAGTTTAGTCAAACCTTTCCCAATTGGTATAAAACCTCAACTTACTGTTCATTCTCTGCCCCAAGGATCATATTACTTTGACATGAAAATATATTGATTTACGGTGCTATCTCTATTTAAAAGCTCCCTCTCCAGTTTAGAAAGCGGCACATGTTCAAACATTTAACGTTGCTTCTGTATTATAGGTATGAGACCAGTCTACCTGCTGCTCAGCAACAAGATCTTGATCTCTCCAAAGCTCTCTTTACCACGGCTGCTCTGTTCACTGCATGCAAGTGAGATTCTCATCATTTATTAATAATTATTAGCCTTCGTCTTTTACAGGGTTCAGACATGTGGTATGTTGGATCAGTGTAACAACAGAAGTCTTAGAAACGGTTCGATTATTCTTTGTGTGCTTGACGCTTGTTCTGAAGGTGCATGAAAATCCGAGTCGACAAGAAACTGGTGTCGTCCTCTGGAACAAAGAAGGCAGTGTTCGACCGGCTGTGCGCTCAGCTTCAGAAGTTCGGCCAAGAAATTTGCAGTGAGTGTGAATAAGAACTAACTGGATTTAAATAAATAAATAAATAAAATAAGAAATTGTCTTTCCTGTGGGCAGGCTACAAACTGAAGGTGGCTTAGAAAGTGCTAGAATTCAAATGAACTTGCGTCATGCATTATTTACTGTGGTTGGGACTGACGCACAACAGTTCGGTTTGGTGCTAAAAATAGCAACCGTAGCTTTGAGTTTGAATGCATTTATTCTAATTAAACTGTTCATATTAAGTACATTATAAGCAATTATGTGTACTTTCCCAGTATTTATTTATTTTTGCCAGTACATTTTATCCTGGTTAGAGTCATGATGAATCTGTTTACCCACTAGAAACACTCAGCACAAAGCAGGGATACACTGGTAAACTGATTACTGGTTAATTGGCATGAGGTGTCGTATTGATCCTACAGCAATTCGTTTAGTACTCGCTTATTGAAGGTGTCCAAGATGTCAAAGTGTAAAGGAGCAAAAACATGACTCAAATGATTTAATTTATGTGTGTTATTTATGAGTTCTCTAAACTTAAGCAGCTTTCTCCATGAATTTAGTAGGGCCCCATCTATAAGCTGACTATTGCAGTGTGTATTGCGACTGGGTATCTGATTATTGACATCCTTAGTAGACTTCATGTAAATAAAACTCCCACGGCTGACAGTTCAGTTGGATCCTATCATAACTACAAAAGTGCAGAGCGTGGAACTTTGTGATTATTATGAAAGTCATGAATACATGGCTGTTGGTGCGGCTCACTCACTTGAGCTTGGCAGTCATTTATTCTCAAATCTTTCTATTAGATGAGGTTGCTTCTATGAAGGGTCAAGTCAAAACCGTACAGAAGAGACAGAAGACACTCACCGAGACCCTGCAGGAAAAAGCGGAAGGTAAGGTCCAAGCTTACTTACCCCCCAAACATGCAGTACATTCTAATGATATCAATAGTCATTGCTTTAGTTTGAATCCTAATATCCTTGCTGGCTATTCCTGAAGACATGATTGGCCTCACCTGATGGAGGTGTGTTCAATTTAATTGAAGCTGTACAATTGCACCCTCTGTGGTCCTGTTCAAGTGATGACATTAGTGATGGATACTTTTTATTGCGCTTAGGTTCAAGTTCTGAAACTCCATAACTGAAAGATACGGTGGGCAACTGCTTGGCTTGGACCAATCTTGTCACCCATGAGAAAACTAAATGACTGAAAACCTTCCCAAATAATCCTGGATATGATCTACTGTACAGCGTGATGCTTTAATCCGGCTTGTTTATTGGATTTCTTTGTGTTTACCAGTGCAGTTTTATTTCTTAAGTGTGTATCCAAGGATGAATGTGCTTTTAGAAATGCATTCAATTCTACAGAGAACAACGATCCGCCGTAAAGGGAAAAAGAAAGCCGTGTAGCGCTACACAGAATTCAGCGGTACGAGGCGGTAAATTGAATGCATTTTTTTTCTCCTGTTTTCAGATGATGGCTTACCGACGTCTCCTAAGCAACAGCGAGAGCTGGCACAGAGGGATGAGGAGTGCGAGGAGGATACCAAGCAAAATTACGAGGAGTGGAAAAGAAAAATACTGGAGAATGCGCTTAAGGCAAAGACAGACAGTTCATAGCTGCATATGAATAATTTTCAATTATATTTATTTATGTCAGGGTTTTTTTTCACCCCATCATCCCTTTTTTTTTTTAGTGTTTTTGAATGAAACTTAATTTGTGATGGGACCATTTTACATTCTGCATTAGGAAACTGAGCATGAAAGCCTTGATTGTGGCATTGTTCTTGTTCTTGTATCGACTCGGCTGCTTTTAATCATGCATTTAATCTCATTTCACTGAGTTTGTCTCTAAAAATGTGAGGATTTCTTTTTATTTAAGTTTTTTTAATCACATGAACGATTAAGGGACACAAAGCATGTGTGTCATTGCTCATGTTAATCCTGTAGCGAAAATGTTCACATGCTGTTAATAATAAAGGTGAAACTCAAACTTTCTTGTAGGTTTTTAATATGTTTTAAACTGACACACGAACATGATTTATGGCGCAGGAGTTAATATAGAGCATTAATACTTGGATAAATTATTAAAAATCTGGTGGTGCGTGACTGCACTGCTGTGCTACTTCAATTTAAAATTGGTGCACCAGTGGGTTAAATTCTAAAGGCTTGTGTCGTGAAAATGACGTCTTTGGTGAAACTCATTAATTGCAAAGCTGATACTTGAGATTTTTCTGGAAGGTTTTCTGAACTGAAACGTAGCAACTGTCAGTAACGTCTAAACAGATTTACTGCACAGCTGAACAGGCGAATCATTAGAGGAAGTTAAATCTCTGGGCTGAATATTGCCGTTTGCTAAAGCGCTCCATGAATGCCTTCACAGAAGGGAGAATACATTTTAAACACTATTTCCGGTGTGCCGCAGCAACCACACGTCCCTGAAGGAACAGCATGGTGAAAATGTGGCATTTCTGCAGTATTTACATTTAACATAACTTAACGCACACATTTTATATAACAGCAATTTTTAAAACGGCATTATTGATTACATTTTGCTAACAATTGATTTACACTGCAGAAAAGCCTGCCTGGTTATCCATCTATCTGTTGATGAGGTCGGCAATGGCAACAAGCCAGTGTTTTATAGCTTGTGTTTCTTTTCAAGACTTGTATAGATGTGGATTAGTACCTCCACATCTGAAGCCATGGTTTACTTAGGGTCTTGTTCACAAGGGATAATGTGATGACTCCAGAATATAGTTGTTAAGAGGGAGCTGAACCAGAGAGATTGATCTATGTACCTTTCCACACCTATGGTCATGAGCTTTGGGTTACGATTGAAAGGATCTCATTGTGAATACAAGTGCCCAATAGGCTCTGTCACCATTACAACTCTGAGAGGAGAAGCTTGAGAGGATAAAAGGAGAACTATATGCTATCATACCAAAGCTGGGCAGGACAAGAAGGCTCAGTCATTCATATGTGTTTCGTCTCAGTGGAAATATTTTGAATTTCTAGTTTTGAAATGGTCATTGTGTGTGTGCATGTGTGTTTGTCTGCCTTTTGATTAACTGGTTACCCTATTACAGGTTTTACCTACTTTTCGACCATTGAATTGGGCCCACCGAAACCCTAACCAGGATAAAGCAGTGGTAAAACACAGAACGTTCTGAACGCCAAAGCAAATAACAAAATATTAGATACTTGGAAATTCCCTCATTCAATCCTTTCCTTTATAAATACTCTTTTAAAAAAAGCAGTCAGATCTGTGTGCACGAACAATCATCATGACTCAATACACCAACTCAAAGTATTTACACTCTAAGCAACATGAACCCAGATATCCCTACGCTAAAATATACTTGAACTTACATTTTGCTGGAGCACTGACCTAGCTGACAACTCATCACGCACTTCACCCTGGACATCTAAACCTGTGGGTAAAAGAAGCAGTTTGCTTTCCTGCACTGTAAATGTACTGTGATGTATTCAAGCTACGGCCATGACGGAATATGATTTGTAATCACTCACTACAACAACATCTGGAAACACTTCCACGGCACATTTTAGTAGTGTCATGTTGACTGTTCATTTATCTACAGAAGCTTCACACATATAGAGCTGAAGCTCAGTAGACGTGATGTAGGAAAGTCCTTTTGCTGTTCCATTTTCGTCACAGTGTGCTGATGGATCTGCTCTGCTGGAATCTCCTCAACCTGTTGGCCGCCGCCACAGCATAGAAGTGTTTCTGCAAACGTAATAATGCGGGCACATGACTACAGTATTCGTATCTAACACACAATCGCTAAAAAGCAGATCTATACTTTCCGTAAAAGCTAAGCCACATCAGAGGTTATGTGTCAATGACATAACCACACATGCTTTAAGATGTCAACTGTGTACCTTCCACTGCCGATGAGCTGCGAGGTAGCGTTGCAGTCTCATCTGGGACTTGAGACGGACCTTCTGTCTCTTAGCTTTTTCATCCAGGTTGTTCAACCAGCTATGCTTCATACAGCCTGAGGCGCTCAGCCGACTACTGCAACACACACACGGTTTACTGACTCAAAGGCAGATGGCGGAGGTAAAAATATCACATTTTTACAACATTTATACAAGGAAAAAAACAATTTGTGTGTATTAAAGTCTATGTTCAATTCACGAGCATGAAACCTTTGAGTTTGAAAGCACACATGAATAAATAAATGGATGTGGATGTATGATAGATGCCATGGACATAGAGCTTGAGGAAATCCTGTCGGGGTAACCAAGTGACAGCACTAATTAGACCGGCGGATTTTCGAATACGGCACCGATTAGGTCATGATTATCAAAGAGGGCTTCTCACATAAAAGCCTGCTCTAATTAATCACCCCGTGTGGTGGTTTATAAGAAGCCCTAAGCTGATTAATATGGATATGCCATTAGCAGTCAATAGGTAAACGCTTGAGTGAGCCGTAACAG
Organism: Microcambeva bendego; assembly: GCA_034509265.1. NCBI lineage: Eukaryota > Metazoa > Chordata > Actinopteri > Siluriformes > Trichomycteridae > Microcambeva > Microcambeva bendego. The sequence continues at coordinate 692,107 of JAYDZG010000030.1, forward strand.
AAATGAATTCGTGATTACACATGTACACTGTTAAAACAGATCTGTTACATATAAAACGTTATCTTTAAATGAACAACTATGAGGTGGCGGCAATTCCGGTTGGTAGTGATGAGAATGGACACGATTAGGAAGGAATTTATTTGAGGGACGGGACAGGTTAGATGTTTTGGAAGGCCAGATTTAGATGGTTTGGGTATGTGCAGATGACTGATGACAGTTCTATAAGGGAAAGGGCACTGAAGGGTGGTGGTTTGTGGACACAGAACTTTAGAGGCATTAGTTTTATTTATTCAGGTTCACAACTTTAGACCCTAAGCTTTTAATTATAGGTACTTTGGCACCACCACTGGTCCCGTTCATTTGCCAGTGGATTCCTTACTTTCCAGTCATTCTACCTAAAACCTTCCCGTGTCTCCTGCAGAAGGAGTGATTCACCAAACTACACAATATTCAAAAGTGGGTGCTTATAAAAAGACTTTAAACTGTCTGTTGTACAAAAGACACTTTAGTCAGACAAGCCATGCCAATTACACACCACTTGTGCCCAATCAAAACACATTTTCGAACGAATCTTACCGAAGTGCTGCGCATCTGTGACCACGTGTTTGGATTGCATTGTCACTGTGGGGAATGTGAAGAATGAATAAAGTGGGTGTGTGTTGCGTCACTAAGTGCACCCTGTCACAGATCCGTACCGGATCATTACCAGTCACTGGAGGCCCCGGACCGGCCCCTGCTGTGCTAAACACCTATTGTCTCATGCTAGATGAGCAGTGACGTGCACACGGCTCCAGAAAAGGCACATAGTAAAGCTCCGCCTGGTTTACACAGTTAATTTCAGCCCATTGATAAATGCATCCGGACGCTTGTTCATCTAAACGTACAGTTCCGATTACACAACAAGCTCAGGGTGGAGAAAATGTGGTGAGAATCCTGCAGATCTCAGGGCTGTCAGTAAACAGTGAATGGGGGAAGAAAAAAAAGCTATATGTATTATTTTAATGCTCACACTGCAGAGCATATGACTGCTTTAAATGTACAACAGGGTAGTAGAGTTTTAGTATAGTACAGGTCAAGGACAAGAACTTGGTTAGACTAGATGAATGAGTGGGAACTTGGTAAAATAATAATGGTAGATCATTGAATAAACACATACTTAGTCGTGTGGACGGGTTAGTGGTAGAACAAATACAACAGATAAATACAGGGATGAACGAGGGACAGATTGATGGATGGATGGATGGAAAAATCCACCATCATACACACTTGGATGAAAGAATAAATTATTGGGTCACAACAGCACACTGAAACAGGCATTATTGATCGTTTAGATGAATGAAAGAATGAATGAAGGGATGGGTGGACAGACAGGTGGGTACCATTTAGAAGGGACGAGCAATCTGGAGATAAAATCTTTGGCTTCGTCCGATACGTTCTCAAACGCCTCGGAATCAAAGTCCCAGTTGGCATGAAGAATATTGTTCATGGTCTCTGTATCATTTTCACCCAGGAATGGAGACAGACCGCTCAATCTGAAAAGAAAGTTACAAAACACATTACAGTTTCAAATTTGAACCTATTAAACCTAACGTCATCCATTTATTAGTTCTCACTGTGGTTATGACGTATGGGCTGAAGAAGAAGTCTAATGTCTAAGGTACCAGCTCACCACCACTAATGTTTAAGTTTGAATCTCAGAAGAAATATCAGCTGGATGGGTGCCTACACAAATATCACGAGTCGAAGTCCGAGGCAGTTGAGGGATACAAACGATTTGTCGGTTTAGGGAGATTGCAAGAATAGAATATTTTTTAAAAGTGGTAAAACATTTTTACAAAACAAGAACCTTGAATGGTATCAAACAGCTAAAAGATCATTATTAATTGTTTTTCTTTTATGTCTTGCTTTCTGTGAAAAGCAAAGTATCCAGATGAACACCACCCAGACGTATAAAGAGAAATGAAAACTCCCCGTGTAGTGTAACTTCAGAAGCAGGAGAGGGGAAGCCCACGTTTGAGGACAGGTACAGTTTTGAACAAGAGGAGAAAAACACAATTCACAAATCTGACAAGTGCTTTGTTGTTGGCTGCGTGATTGGGGTTGAATAGATATTGTGCTTTTAGAGCCTCTTACATTGTTGCAAGAGCCTCAGGCCCTTTCATTAGAAAATTAGCGAGTGCACTTAGGCCTCTGACTCTGATGTCTGGCTTTTATGGAGCTGGCATTTGCATTTCCCTTTTGATCTTCTTAACATTAAAAGTCAGAGCACAGTGATGCTGAATTCAGAGCAGTGAGCTTCTCTGCAGAATGTGAAGCTGTCGGTGCTATTTTAAGTCTGCATCCTGAAAAGCGGCAACATTCTTGGATGTGATTTATGGATTCCAAGTATTTCTTGAGCTACATGACTCAGATTTGACAGTTTAGGAAATAGACTTTGTGCACATCATGTTACAATGTTTGGTGAGGACCTACAGCATATAAACGATGACACCGACACTCCACATGTCTGTCGGGAACGACACAAAGTCATAGTTGACTACTTCCGGTGCCAGAAACTCAGGAGTCCCGAAGTTCACCTTCAGCTTTTCTCTGTGACGATACCTACAGGTCATCAGAAATTTTATATGATAAATGTTCCGAATTTGAAGCCTGTTTGATGCATAAACAGGTTAATAATAACGTAACCAGTATATCTCAACTGTATCAAATTTACACAAATCAATTTTGTAGATTTTATTTACATTATAAAATACACAGTAAACATTATTATGTTAACAACTCAAGGATGTCTTTAAAATGCCATTAAATGTACACACTCCTTGTGACCAGGTGTCCTTCTGTTGAGAAACTATAATTCAAGTGTTTGGTAATTAACTCCCCGTAGTCATGTTACCCTGGTAGTCACAGGAAACTGCTTAAGGCAGCATTGGCCCACAATAATGCAGTATTAAAATGTCTTTTAATAAACCTTTATTTAACTAATTATTTCATAAAAAATATATTATATATGTACTGTGCAAGATAAACATAACACACTTGCGTTACCAAACCTTCTTTAATTCATGGCATTTTTAAAGTACTACATTAATAAGTTATAAAAACTAGGTACTTACTGACCATCTCACTTCCTTTATTATCATGTATATACCATGTATGGTATGGCTTTGTATACATTATGTTATATGTTTCAAGGTGTGGCATAAGCTGACATTTAAGAACAAACTCTTTTTTTTTAAAGAAAAGGAATTTGTAACACAAAGTAATCCAACCCAAAGCTTAGGATGTCGCGCCTGGCTAAAAAAAAAACTCTCTCTTTCTAAATGAATCTTTCTTTAATAAGTGTAGAGAAATGACAGGGCGGCGATGCTACTCGCTAAATCGAATGTGGGGGCTGGATAATAAAGGCGCATTAGCCTGGTGAATCAGAGCACAAAAACACAAGCCAGAACTGCTGAGGAGTATAATTACATGTAGGATCGTTCTATTGCTCTGCACCATCACAGACAACTTGAGACGGAATAGAAGGAATTTGTTTGATTGGGAATGCTATCTGGCACCTGCCCCCAAAAACAATATTTAGTTTTCTCTCTTACTTCCGAGCAAGTCCAAAATCGATGATCTTGATCTGGTTCCCGGTGTTGCTGACACACAGTATATTTTCAGGCTGTTGGAAAAAAGAGAGGGAATTTAACAAAGACAAATGGGTAGAGCTGGAGAAAGTGTGACTCATGCCACCTGTCACATCCCATTGGGGGAAAAAAAAGATAAAAATCAGTGGTATAAATGATAGTGTTTGGATTAGATTCACACACACACACACACACACACACATACACACACAGACACACACACACAGACACAGGCATCACTCTGGACTTTCCTGTGAGTGTAAGACAATGGAATGAAAGAGAGATAACAGAAGGACAGAGGGATTTGTTTTGACAGACGTGTGCAGGATCATATGCCTGCCTCACTGGGCCTGGTGTCACAGATCTGTCTTAATTATGCTCTTTCTGAGAGCAGCCATGTTTGTTTCTGTGCCTAATGAGTTAGATGGGGATTAAGCACCATGCTCCTGGCCAATTAGTGCACCATTCCCAAAGCACAGCGGCCCTTAGGCACACACGCACACATACACACAATCAGGATGCCAAACACAACATAAACAACCATAGAAAAAACGAAACTATTTATGAAGTCTGGCATTTTAAACGTTACAGTGGTTTGGTTTTGCCTCAATCCAGCACAAATGTAGGTCATGAGTGAATACTATTAAATACGTAAGTGCCCCCTTACAGAAAATGTTTATCAAAATATCAGACAGATAACCTGAGTAAATAAAAAAAAACACTTTAAATGAGGATTTTGTTATTAAGGGAAAAAGTCATCCAAAACAACCTGGTCCAATCTAACACTGCATTTCAGAAAAAGAACATCATGCTGACAGTCAAACATGGTCATAGTGTGATGGTCTGGGGCTGCTTTGATGCTTCAGGATCTGGACGACTTGCTGTGGTTGATGGGACCATGAATTCTGCTCTCTACCAAAAGATCCTGAAGGAGATTGTCCAGCCATCACTTCATGACCTTAAGCTCAGGCCAACTTGGGTTCTGTAGTGAGACAATGATCCAAGGCACACCATCAAGTCAATGACTCTGAATGGCTGAAAAAATCCAACTGAGAGGCTGTGGCATGACCTTATACAGGCCATTCATGCTGGAAAACCCTCTACAAACAATTCTACAATGAAGACAGGACCAAAGTTCCTCCACAGATGACTATTGCCAGTTATCACAAACGCTTGATTGCAGTGGTTGCTCGACCAGTTATTAGGTTTAGGGGGCAATTACTTTTTCACATAGGGTCAGGTTGGTTTTGATAGCTTTTTCGCTTAATAAATGAAATCATTATATTCTATATATTAAAATATAATAATAAGCATGTGTTTGTTTTTACAGAAATTTTGAGGAGAAAAAAAATAAAAGCTCTGTTTATAGTGTTATATCAATCACTTGAAGTAATCAGACCTAAGTAAATCCACCCTCAAAGCAATCCCTAAACCAGGCTTCAGTCCTTACTGATAACATCATTTTAAGAAAACAACACAAGCGTTAATATGGTGCTTAAGCTGTGAGTGCTCGACACACACTTCAAAGCTCAGACACCCAGCATCATATTAACTGGCTTAACCATGAAACCTGAGAATCTGGAGATTGGAGATGCCATGTAAAGTGTCTGCTTCCAAAATACTACTACTAATAATAATAATAAAAGATAAAATAAAAATTATAATTATAGTAACAATTTTAAAAGATCAAATAATAATCACAATCTTATAATGATTAAAAATGTAGTATTATATAGGTACATATGTACCACAATTATAATATATATAATAATAATAATAACAGAGAAAAGAAGAATAACACACATAACAATAGAAAGAACAATAATAAAAACAATCACAATTAAACCATTAATAATCTAATCTAAAAATTTGGCTTAGTATATTTTTTATTTATGCCTGGTCAGGGCTGGTTCCATCTAAAATCACTGGATGCAAAGCATGAACACACTTCAGACAGAAGGCTAAAACACTTTAGTGCTTCACCCACCCCACTTCTTTCAACATAGCAAATTGTGTCTGTGTAGATGCCCAGCTGTCCGGTAGCACTTCTGGGCTATGACCACACCCCTCCTCCAGCAGGTGTGTAGTAGAGCCGAGGATATTCTGGAGAGTCTTATCCACTGCCTTTGTGCCGGCACCAGCGATCAGCCAGCAGAGGTCGTAATTACAGTGGTTTGTAGACAAGCAAATAATTGTCTGTACAGGTGCTCAGTCAGGTGGAAGCAGAGCTGACATTCGAAGTCCAGAGAGAGATAGCATGTTTTACAGCTGCGGTGCTTTTTAACACTTTGTGTTGAACCTATTTCACTTTCGTCTCCCTCATTACAGTTCTGATCAGGTAGACTGGCCTCAGTGTCTCTGTGCACTGCCTGGACCCTTTTCTGCTCCTGATTAGAACAGAAATAGCCTTCATTGTCTTACACGACACATTACAATGTTTGAAAATGAATGCATCAGTATGCACGTCAACTCTGTTTTTCTTTGGCCTTGGAATGCCCATTAGATGCAAACAAATATTTGCTGTGTCATTTACTTGAAACATCGAACAGACATCCATCTAAAGCTGTGGGTGATAATTATCCACAAAACAAGCCATTAGCTGGTTATCAGACCGAGACCTTGCTTACCAAGAGAACAGCCTAGTCTTTGAAACCGAACCGATTAGATCAAGGGTGGCCCTGAATTACAGACGTGAACACCCCCTATTCTTCCATCTACTCCTCATTAAATCTCATTAATGGCGAGATTTAAGAAGGAGGAGGAGATAGCACATACATAAATTTGTCAGCGAACAAGTGACACTATTAGCGCCGGCAGATGAGGGTGACGATTTTAGCGGGCAGGATATGAAATCCTGTTTCATGGTCGTACCAGCTTCTTACTCCGAGATAAAAAATCATGTAAGATTTCATTAGTGCTTCTTTCACGCTGGCTTTTTGGAAACGGCGCCATCGCCGGATCGACCTGGCAGTAAATTAAAAGCATTTAAGGACAGCTTATGCGCCTGAATAGGTCTCCCTCCGTCTGGATGGAGGGAAAGGAGGTGCCGGTAAAGGCGTGACCACCTCCAACTCCTTTTAAATGACATATAGTCCGCAGACACATGCGAGCTGCCTGCTGGAATCGGCTTTTAATTAGTTCTTTCCTCGGTGCTCAAGGTTACTGTGGCCTTAAGAAAGCAATTAACCAGAGAGAGAAGGAATATCAGACACGCCATGTGAAATGCAAAAATGTTATCTGGTAAAGACAGGACAAGCTTAAAAATGTATCATTAATGATACATTCATGAGAAGGGAACAAATCTGATATTTTAATTTCACGAAGGTTCTTCAAAATGTTTCAGCACATTTAAAGACCAAATGACATGACTTTTCTACTTCACCTTCCTTTGGGATGAATTTCTTCACTGTCGTATCATTTTAATTTCATTAGAAAAAAATATCCATGGAGGCACCACTGCTTTCCTCATCTTCACATGAAAATATTTCCCCCTTAAAGCTTCTTAGAGCATCCAAAAAAGTGCTAAATCTTCATTTTACATCTTCAGCATTTAGCAGACGCCTTTATCCAAAGCGACTTACATTAGTTACAGTATACAGTCTGAGCAATTGAGGGTTAAGGGCCTTGCTCAAGGGCCCAACAGCATTATCCTGACAGCAGTGAGGTTTGAACCAGTCCTTTACCCTAACCACTAGGCTATGGCTGATCTCATTTCTACTCATCCCATCTTCACCGCTTCCAACCAAAATATAAAAGTACAGAAACTTTTTGAAGATCTCTTCTTGTTAGTTTCACATTATACTGCGGCTTTATCCTAGTCAGGGTTCAAATTTATCGTGTATCAGTAACTACCTGTCCTGTCATGAATTTTAACAAAAGATATATTTCAAAAAATATATTTTAGTCTTTATATTTTATTTTTATAATCTTAGAAACAGTCATTATATATATATCACTATGACTATGGCTTTTTTTCTCTGACAATGTGTCTGCAAATATCACCGGCAGCCTCGAGCTTTCCATTCATTACACGGGGAACGACCCATGAAGCATCTGATCCCCATTAAGCAGAGGAAAACCCGTTCATTACGGAAATTTGATTTACATCTTCGATATTGGACTACCTGGCCTCACCAAGGTTAATAACACTCAAAACCGGGAATGCGAATTTGATGGGGCAATAAGCGAGCTGCTGTGCTAATTCATGTCCAGTAATCCTGCTATAAGGATTTGCTTACCAGAAAGCTATATTTCTATTTCCTTTCACTGTTCCTATAAGCTTTTAATATCAATAAGCATGGTTTACATGCACAACTTTACAGTAATGGGCAGTGAGGTCATATTCAAAACTTTTTGTTAGATTTGGAAAGGTCTGCTCACCTTCCAGCAGTTAACTGCATATAAATAATACGAAACATTCTGTGGCATCTTGTCTCCTTAAAATATGACAAAAATAATGTAATCCAGCAATATTTAATATGACAGAAGAGATTATCTCAATTTATCCAGCAATCATGATCACCTTTACACATTTATCCTAATCAGGGTTGAACAGGGTGCTGTACATTCCCTAGAACACTGTGCTAATAGGAAACATACATCATCAAAAGGCGAAGGTCCTGGGTTCGATCACCAGGTGGGGCAATCTAGGTCCTTTCTGTGCGGAGTTTGCATGTTCTACCCGTGTCCGTGTGGGTTTCCTCCGGGTACTCCGGTTTCCTCCCACATTCCAAAGACATGCTACCAGGTTGATTA
>JAYDZG010000030.1:762160-773263 GCA_034509265.1 Microcambeva bendego
ATCCCATACCTACTTACAGAGAGTGAATGGAACAATAACCCAGGTTCTCAGGTTACCCGGTTAAACAATTTCGATACTCTCGCAGGTTAATACATGGTACCCACATTAATAAAAATATTTACTGGCTAAATAAGCCTCAAATCCTATTGGAAAAGAAAAAAAAATTGATAAAGAGAAACATTGAAAGAAAAACACCTCTGGATGTAATGCCATTTTAATAAAACATATAATAGGACATTTCTTACACCAATATATTTATATTGAATCAATGTTAAGACTAAAATGGAAGCGCAGTGGAGTTTCAATACAATGCACGTGGGTTAGAAAACAAAGTTCAGGGTTACTTCCGACATATAGCAGTAAATCTCTGTACAAAAGGCATCAGCCTTTACAGTTCCCACCATATTTCTCTGAGTAGTGGGTGGTTGGATAGGGCGTTTTCATTACAACATGGCTTATGTGTAACCGTACGAGTGTGTGAGAGACAGAGAGAGAGCAAGAAAGAATGAAAAAGCACACAATCTCACTTTTTCTTAACAAATGTATAGCGTGGATGTCAATACATGTCCTCCAAGCATCACCAAAAAACAGCACAGCCAGCAGAGTATGGGCGATGCGGCCCACAGTCAAACAAGCTTCATACTGTTACGGGTGTGAAGGCAGCAAGCCTGAAAAAAGCAAAAAATGTTTGCAAAAAAAAAAGAAATACAATTTAAGATGCTGATTTTGAGACGGGGGTTTCTTTCTTGTACGGCAGCCACTGAGCCCATGGCTTTTTTTAGTTTGAGTTCTTAGATTATAAATGACTGTCTGGACCATGTAAAGCTTTACAGCTACGGCAATAATCAGTGATCGAACAGCTAAGTAATATAATCGATCTGTACGAAAATATAAACATTTCTACGAACTATTCGATTTGAATGTGTACTCCTTCATAAAGTCGTTATTTCTCGCGAGGTGAGCGTGATACGAGATGGAAAGAAGATTAAAGTGTGCCGTGTGATTATTTCTATTTTCATCTGCTTCATTTCAGGATATTTTAATGTAATTACTGATCCACAACGTAATGCTAAGCAACCGCGTAATTCCTATACATATATATTTTCTTATTTGTGTGTACAAAAATTGTTTTCCATTCTGAAGGCAGCTGCCTTTGAAGCCTCTCAAAAGCCCGATTTGTGACCATCATAATGTTCTGTTTTGAGGATTATTTTCCTCTCAAACAGGCTTTTATTACCCCCGGTAGGTCAGATAAACGGCTCTAAATTGTCCTTTTTTGAAAGGCAGAAGTCCAAACTAGACACCCAGCACTGCCGTGATCACAGTAGAAAAGATGATGCATCCCAAACCACCTACTCTTATGTTAATGAGTAATTCTGATACACAAGCGTTCTTCAAATATTTCTGCACTGTAAACAAATGACATCTTTTCTTGCTATAAATCCAGACTATAAGCTCTCTAAGACAACCGATTACTACTCAGACGAACCTCACAGCATCAAAATTCACACATGAACATGTTCATTGGCGATTCTGCCCATTTTCGAGTTCGTACGGAGGATGAATCGGGTCCCAAGGTGGAGCGGCTGGATCTTCTGCTAGCACTCCAGTGCTGAGAGTCTTTGGTTCTAAACTCAACGTCGTTTTCGGTCTGCTGGGCACCACCGTCGCCACTAGGATGAACAAACCGGTGCATTTACTGCCTAGAAATGGGGAAGGTTGCAAATAGCTGAAAAGATCACCTTCACCTGACGACCAGTTCCATTTTTTTGTCTCGCCAATTCAGCCTTTCATACAGAGTCTAAGACCAAAATCTAATTTGCTGCCTTTAGATTGGAAAACAGTGCCAGTCTTTATTATTTTATAATAATATAATTGGGGATAAAACAGCTGGACAAATCAGAAATGTATTAGCTAGTCTAACATCTGCTTGCTTGGTCCCAAATTTTGATCACCTGGCTCATCAAATGCATTTGTCGTTAACTTTGGTGAAGATATACCCAATGTTTTATAGAAGCTTTGATCAAACACACAGTAGGACGAGTTAGGCAGCGATGTTAAGTAGCCACGTAATGGCAAGTATACACACACAAAACTGTCCATGAGCAGTTATTTAATTATGGAGGACAAGTTCTGTTTGTCTGGATCCTCCTGAGGTGTTTTCTTGCATTGTTTATTGATGAGGGTGTTTTGGTCCTGAAAGTGTAGTTGCTTTTAGACGATGTCCGTTGTACAAGGTGCTATACAAATAAAAGTTAGTACAGTTATGAAGAAATGAATAAGCTAGCTGTGCTAATACAGTCTGTATGGTAGGATCATTTATACAACTAATTAAAGACAATAAGACTCATTGAGCACCAAGCTTCCAAGACTGACTTTTTACTCATCAAAGTCATCTGCAATGCATTAATAAAGAAATAATACCCAAGATAGATCAATAAGATGCCCAGGCTACTGATTTGTCCAGCCCTGGTGATGGTTCGCAGTCATCAAGGTCCTTAAATGACCACTAGTCAAGGGGACCGGAGTGTTTAATAATTCAAAGACAATCTGATGAAGAGAAAAGATGTCCAGTCAGATTAGTACAAGAATAAAGGACAAAAAATGAAGTCTCATGATGGTCAGGCTTTTCTCTCCACTTGTACCACCATCCATGCTCTCAGAAGTCCATAGAAATGGAGCGCTGACCCGCATCTGGTACGCTAGTGGCATTGTTGCTTCGTATGGTGCCGTGGTTACGGATGCTGATGCTGCTGCATCCACTGCTAATGCTTCCGGTCGCCCCTCCAACCGCGCCAGCCATCACCCCACCCACAGTTCCACCTATAGCTCCACCCCTTCCGTAGATCTCGCACGGGATCTCCTCCATGACCCGGTCCTCGATGACCTGCTCGGCACACTCGTGAGTCTGCTTGTAGCCATAGCAGCTCTTTTTGTAAGTCCCTAGGCCGCTGTTGTTGAAGGTCTTCATGGTTTGCGGTTTGGAGAAGTCGTTGTGGTACGACAGCTCCATCGAGCCCAGGGCGCTCCGGTGCTGCTTCGTGCTACCACCTCCACAGTGATGCTCGTGGATGCAGCGAGACGTCGTGGACGAACGGCGCATTTTCTGGAAGCTCTCGAGCTCCTCGTTCAGCTCGGCCAGGTCGGACGAGAGCTCCTTTTCGCGCAGGGAGAAGAGCTCGTAGTGCGGAGGGTCGAAGACTTCCTGGAGGCCGGATTTGTTGAAGACGGGCGGCCGGCGAGACACGATCTTCTTGCGCGGCTGCTTCATCTGTACCAGGATGGAGATGATGAGCAGGACCAGCACCACGCCAGAGGAGATGCCGATAACCGTGCCGTGGGTCTTGGTGATCTGATGGAACAGGCCCTTAGACTTTCGCTCTGGATACAGGCAAGAAATACAGAAAGAGTTTGTCAAACCTATAGTCAGTCACAGAGATAGATACGTTCCCTAAGATTAACTTAGGTTGACTAATGACCTTTGATGGTTGTGGCTTGATGGTTGAATGACTTAAGCTCGATAAATTGAATTTACTTGATCAATGGCTGAATGCACTAGGTAAAATTGATAGATGTGTGTGTTTGTTGAATGGCTTAGAATGATTTCGGCCCAGTTCATTGATCTGGCTTGATTAATTAATGAGTGGACTTATTTTTATTTGACAAAGAAGGATAGCTTTGGTATAGTAAATGGATTACTTCAGTACTGGATGGATTTGACTCACTGTATGAATAAATGTACTGGGTTAAACTTATAGGGATGTCCAGTGAATGGGTGGATTTGGCTCAATGGATAGCTTAGTCGTTGGCTCATTGCATGAATGTACCCTGTTTATAGGAGTTATATAATGACTATGAGATAAATAAACACATCTCTATGTATTAATTGTTGATTTATATTTGGTTTGTGGTATAGATGTTCTCTGGATTGATTTGGCTTGATATATTGATGTGTTTCTTGTGTATCTTTATCTTGAAATGATTTGGCTCGATGGACGGTTGAGTTTGGTTTGATTTGATCCAGTATACAAACACGCTTCACTGGTGCTGTGTTCCGTTACTGGACTCAAGCTGTCTGAATTATAGTGAGCGTTTTCATGGTTTTCTTTTCCGCGACCACACTGTTTATCAGGAGGTTATATAATGGAGCTGCAGGCAAAGTTCATTCCACAAATGTCAGTTCAGTCACAGAGAACAGAGGGTAATTTAAGGACACACTCACCCCTGCAGTGGTTCTCATCCCATGGGTACACACAGTTCTGCACACCGTTACACACCAGCGAGTTGTTGATGCACATGTTGCTGTGGCAGAAGAACGTGTTGCTGGAACAGGGAGCTACGAGAGCAGAAGAAAACATCTGTACCGTACAGTATCATAAAGGTTATTATTCTGATCGCATCAAAACAGAGAAGTGCGTCTACGTATAATCAATCTGCCTTATGAGTTCGATGTCTTATTACTATCCTCTCTACTGATGCAGCTGCTCAGGTAAGTAGTAGGCAGCAAGGCTACAGATGTCCTAGCCATACAATAAACGAAATTTCAAGCTCTGTTTTAAGGAGAAAGTGATTTATGGGTGTTGTGGAACTAAATATAGAAATAAATGCTGTTTAAGGATACAAATCCCTTCATCTTATTATGTCTTATGCATTATGTCTAGGGCAGCACCGATTAAACCCATATTTTATTTTAGAGCTTCTATTTATCTTGGACTGAAATGTGTTTATCATAAAAAAGCATGGCATAGAGAAGGAGGTCGAGAGAATGTGAAAGGTGACGAGAGGTACGTGGGTAATGCAATGCGACATGCCAGCTTTAAAGAGCCGCTGGCTGTTTTGGTGAACCTTGACTCTAACACCTTTCCCTCCTCTTCACTCCTCATTTTTCTTCTCCTGTTCTCTGAAATCCATCTAAATCCCTACAATCTCCTTTCCCTCTCACGCTCTCCTCCACCTTATCTCTTCCACACCTCTGCTTTCAAGTCATACACATTGATCAACCTAATCTTTCTTCACCGAAGCTGTAGTGTATGAATGATGACTGCCAACCAAATGCTAACATGATTCCATATTCTGGAGTTTAGAGCTTTTGTGACATGATGCACGTTCTTTATAGTAGAAATGAACAGTCAGTTGCATAATATGAGCACCGGCTAATCCCGAGTAATCGGCGTGTGGTGTATCTGGAGCCATGTTGACTGCAGTGCATCACACATCTGTGTGAAGGAGGATCCAAAGAGCGAACACGATCATTGAGGTAGTAGTTAGAATGTTTCCAAAAACATGCAGCCAGGTTAATTTAAGACAATGAATTGTCTTGTAGGTACTTGGACACTAGGTTGCACAAACCACTGCATTGTAGTGCCGGTACCAAGCCTGGATAAATAGGGAGGATTCAGTCCGGAAGGGCCTACGACTGCTGTGCTTTAGCATTCATAAAATCATCATCATCAAAACCCAGGCCCAACGTGAGCTACGCAACCCCACACGCGCAAACTCTAACACGCCGCTGAAGTGTATCTAAGTGCATGTGACAGCGAGATGAAGAGGTCGTAACGTGCCTCTCGTCCCCCCCGTAGGAGACCGCGTCTCTCTCCGCTCACTTCCAAACTCATTAAGCCGTCCCCGTCTTCAAATGAACACACGCGAGTGCCAATGTGTCCGCTTAACGCAAAGAAAGAGAAACGGAGATAATGAGAGCGGAATGAAGAGATGGAGCAGCACATTTAGAAGATAATGAGAAGCTGAGAGTGGAATCGGACGAGAGAGTGAGAGGAGGAGAGAGGAGAGGTCTGAACGAGATCCTGATGGATACTTAGAATGACGGAAGAAGTGAAAGATGAAGGAGTGGGAAAGCATGCAAATGCTGAATGTAATGAGAAATAGTGTGTGTGTGTGTGTAGGGGGGGGGGTGCTGGGAGTGACGAATGATAGAGAAGAGAGAATGTGAAATCAGGACAGAAAGAAGAGCAGGAGAGAACGGCTCAGACATAATAAAGAAGATAAGAGAGTGAGACGGGAAGCCGCGGTGAAGTAACACGACTATTAATCAGAAAGGTTGCTGGTTTAAAGCCCCACATCTGCCAGGTTGCCACTGCTGGGCCCTTGATCAAGGTCCTACATATAGAACATATACAGTCAGAAATACAAGAAAAGAGAGAAAGTAGGAGAAAGCAGAAACTAAAATACTTTAGATTATTCTAGCTGGAGTCGAGGGTTCAAATCCTCAGCTGTAACTCAGTCGGGCATCTACACACAGACATGATTGGGTGTCTGTAAGGTGTGATAGAGGCCCGTTGAACGATTGGCGTCCTGTACGGGATGTCGTACTGCATGTCTCATTCTAAAAAGGCTTTTGTGTCCATTTTTGAGCATTTATGGTGCTTGTAGGTCAGCGTCAAAAGGTATTGAACTAAGATTCAACTGTTTTTGTTCAATTTGAAACATTTTTCGACTGCTTTTGTTTGGTGATGCGACAGTGGACTGGTATCTACATCAGTGATGGTATAGTTTTTACACCGGTTGACCCAAACCTCCTTTTTATCCGGGCTTGGGACCGGCACTTCAGTGTCCTGGCTTAAGCATCCTAGTGGCTAAGAACCGACAGGATAATTCAGTGTCTCCAGTTAACTTGGCTTCATGTTTTTGAACACGAGGAGAACCTGAAAACTCTTCTTGGGAACTTACCACCATTGTTTTTATGACGTACAAATAAAACATACGTCAGAAAATCCACGGGATCCTTCTGACAGGATTTTCTTTACAATGAATCCGTTATAAAGAATTATTTTTATCCAAATCGACTTACACTGGCAGCAATTGATCATTCAGGGCCTCGCACAAAGAAGCTTGAACCAGCAACCTTCCCCTTCCTCTGTCCTACTCTGCACCTCATGCGTGTACAGAACAAAGTGGGCCAATAAAAAAGAGATAAATGAGAATTCCGAAATAAAAGGAGAGTGGCGAACGCCGCAGGATCAGGTCTGCTCTTTTCTCACTTTACTTATTAGAAGCGTATTCAGAGTGACAGTCGAATCTGTGGAACCACTTCAGCGCTTTATAAAGATTAATGCGTCTCTTAGAGCTTTTAGATTAGACTCCGTTCCCCCATTTTCGGCGAGGCGTGCGCCACTCTCGATATCAGACCCGCCTCGCGACACATTTTATCCAAAGAAGTGTGTTTGGGGGTCGTTACGACTATGAAATATGTGGATCGGGCGCTGGAAGGGACGCCGTCATTTTTCCTTTTGTTTGTTCGGTTCGAAAGCGGCACAGTTTGAGCCCGGGTTCATGCGCCGTTTGATTGATGGAGGTAATAAATCCGGCCTCGCCTGCCGAGCGGGTTCAGAAAGCTGTGGCGGCGTGGTTTACTGGCTCTCTGATCAGGGCCACGTCCGCCACTCCGAGCCACAACGGTGACCAAGCGACTGCCGTTAATTCCACTGATTATCCAGGTGTTTAATACAAAGATTACATGCTAGAGCAGGACCGACTGTTGTCTTGGTGATTATAACCAGTTTACAAGCAACGAGTCATTTTTTTTATTATTTATTTGGCCCACGCTGATGCACAATTAACCAGAAGAAACAACAAGCGATGAAGTTCAGTGCACACTAGAGCCAGCGTAGAACTGGAATATATACGTTATGTTATATAAAGCTATATTCAGCCTGTATCTTATTCGAGGGTGACCACTGTCCGTCTAAATGTGCCATGCTAAGAATCACAAGTGAAATTATTATACACAGTTCTCCAGGTCCAAGGAAATGTCTAAATCATGAGCGTTCCTCGTTCATCAGTGACAGATAAATGACGCCCCCTTTCCATTAAATCTGACCCGTCGGCCTGTGAAATGTGCTGGGCGTTCTGAACTGCACATCGACGGCTAAGCTGGATTAATTGGCTTTTTGATACCGCTGCTTTGTACGGCGTCAGGTTTAATTAACCTTGCGCTTTCCCCAATGAGCCGAGAGCGCTTGGGTTTTCAGTGCTGCTCATACTGCATCAACAACACTTTACTACCCCCAATCGATGATCCCCCCCCCCTCAATTTATATCAGCTAAAAGCCTCGTCTGGAAAAGAATACTATAAATGTTTATTTCCAGACATTAGCCAGTATTAGTGCTCATGTAACCCAAAGCTACGTTAGATACCAGCACGGCGGTATTAAACCTTTGTTTTGTTGCCGGTAGCGTGCACACTTTAAATGAGAGCCGAGTACAGTGCCACGGGCCGGAGCAGATCTTTATTTAATGGTTTGATATTCAGCAGCCCTCACTGGCTGTGCCACCTGCCTGGAGCATGTTCAAGGATGAAATATGAATGACTTTTCAGAACCTTCTCAATCTGACTCACTACAATCACCTCAGAGCTTGAAGTTTTCTGATACTTGATGACACTCAGGATGCGCTGGTTTCCTTAAATAGTGTGCATAACCCTAGATCTATGGATTTCTTATAAACTTTAGGCATAAAACACAGAGAAAACGGGACTCGGTGGGTAGCCCTGTCTCATAGCAAGAAGAGCCTGGATTTCTCTTGGAGCTCTGGTTCCTTCCCACAGTCCAAAGACACGCAAACAAATAAACCAACTAAATTCGCTTTCCTTGAGAATGTGCGTGTTTGACATTTCGACTCAGTCAATTACACCCACTTTGATTTTTAATCATCTAAATGAATGAACGCGCATGTACTAGAGTCCACAGCTGTTCGAATGTACTGCTGGTCTTTTATAAGCCAAATGGACCTAACGGGAGCTCTTAGCATTAGCTCCTGTTTATTTTTATTAGCTTTGCTCACTGGCATATTGTTCCCTGAGGCTTTACCATCTTCACTTCAGGAACATAATATGAGCCAACGAGCACAGAATGTCTTTCCTTGTTCTTCATAAACCAGAATGACACTAGGAATTCACCAGACGTACCTAAAATCCGAGATCAAAAGACTACGTGCACTCCTACATTGAATAAAACATGTACTGTAAGGGGTTTTTATCTCAGTCGTGTCATACCGAATGTGCTGCCAAGCCATGCTATTAACAATTCATACCATGAATCATGTCTGGAACGAGAAAGAGACAAGAACTAATAGCCACTGGTTTTTAAATGACATTTAGAATGGAAAGCATGAAGCACTAAGTGTACGATTTTAAGAAATTCTGAGGTGGTAATTATATTTTTTACACTATTGCTGTCTATTAGTAAAAGATAGGTGTAGGTAGGATTCATGTTAATCTTCAACAAGTGGTACGCTGGCATGATTTATTGTGTTTCTAGGACATGGTACAAAAGCTTTTAGTGGATAACGTCCCAGACTAGAGATCAGAATGTTGCTGGTCCACTCTCAGCCGATGTTGCCAGTGTTGGGCACTGCCAATGCATATATTGGGCATTTTATTAATTTTAGGATTAATTCTGAAGCCTTCATTTCTTTTACGCGCCACGTTTTCATCTTCAGGCTTGCGGTTGATCCAATTCACTGGGCAAAGCAATCAATTGTGTATGTAAATACAAGGAGAACATCCAAACTCCACACAGACAGAACCAAGTGGACCCAGGAGGTGACAGCAAGGAGCCACCATGCCGCATTTATTACATGTTAAACTGAGATTTCTCCATGATACTGAAAATAAGTCAGTAGATGTAATTTAATACGTTTATTACGAGTAATATCCCACCTAACCGAATTTGCAGTGTTTAAATTATAATCTTTCTACATAAACATGATTTTTATTTCGAGTCAACCGAATAAGGGTGCAGTGCTGGACCTGATGATGTAGCTTACTGGAGTTGATTTCCAACTACAGAATGTAAATGATGGATAAAGAAGACGTTAGTATTGAAGAGAGCAACACAACACACTTAATACAAAGATAATCCTCACTTAATGTGCATCGGGACTAAAGGCATAGAGAAACATCTGTAATATTTGTGTACTCTGTATGCACACTCCGGTTTGTCTTTGTCTTTGGTCGCTTTAGGCCGAGCCGTGGATACTCACGATCTACGAAGGATGTGAAGAGCATGCGGAAGCGGCTGAGGCGGCTGGTTTCGTCGGCCCACATGCGCACGACTCCCACACCGCTGTCCAGCATCACGTCGTTGGCCACCGTGCTGCAGAACTTGGCCTTGAGGTTCTCGATAGCGCTGCTGCCATCGTAAATAGCTACGAAGTTCCTCTTGCACTCGTTGGAGTTCTCCATCTGGTACTCCAGGAATCGCAGGTAGATCTGCAGGTACGACATAACTTCTATAACCGTCCTGGCTGTAGGCACTGGGTGCACAGCAGAGCCTGGATTTAAATGATCATTATGTCTCTGTGACATTTTGCACCGATCAGATGGAATAAATTCCTTATTTTCTGTGTTTAAAGACACTATAAATTCCCAGTACGGTGATTGATTGCAATGTAAGTCCCAGAAACACACACACTACTGTGTGCATGATCGAAAATGTTCAGAAACACTAACCCTAAAGCCTTACATAATAATTTATGTGTGTGATTTATCACATGTTCAAATTGCATTACTCCCTCTGGGTACTGTAATATATTCACTATATTTAGGTGTTCTACCTACACAAGATCTTGCCACAATTCATTTATCCATCCATTCATTCTGTCACCTTTTCATCCATCTATCCATTCAACTAACAGGGCTTTTTTAATCAGCATATGGATAACTGATGTATAGCTGGTTTTATGTGTATATATATATCAGTTATATATATATATCTCCATCTAACTTTTAATGTCTATATGTAGAGCTAAAACTATGCATTTAATCATAGATCAAGATATTTCATCTATATATTTATCCATCCATCCATCCTTTCATTTATCCATCGATCCAACCATACATACATTTATCATTAATGTGTCCATTCATCTATTCATCCATCCATCCATTTATTTGTCCATCCATCCATCCTTTCATTTATCCATCCATCCAACAATACATCCATTCATCTGTCCATCTATTATTGTGTCCATCTATTCATTCATCTATCCAACAATCTATTCATTTATACATCCATGCCTTCATGTATCCATCCGCCCAACCATACATCCATTTATCTGTCCGTCCATCCATCCATCTTCCATGAC
>JAYDZG010000030.1:947323-959074 GCA_034509265.1 Microcambeva bendego
GAGAGTGTGTGTGTGTGTGCATGTGTGTGTGTGTGCGTATATGTGCGCGTGTGTGTGCGTGCTCGTGTGTGAGAGTGTGTGTGTGTGCATGTGTGTGTGTGCGCGTGTGTGTGCGTGCTTGTGTGTGTGTGGGGGGGGTCTGTTGGTTTTGGATCCTGTAAAGTTGCTTTGAGACCATTGTAAAAAGTGAAATAGAAATAAATTTGACTTGACACTTGCATGGCTGGGCACCGATGCGAGTGTTTTGAAGCTGTTGAGTGGGGCTGAGGTCACTGTGGGCTCTGTGCAAGAGCTGAGATTTCATCGGAGATGTCCTTCCCTAAACTGTTGCTGCAAAATGATACATTTGCGATTTTTAAGATCTGTTTACAATTGTTGTGGCTGAAACACATGAATTAAAAATAAAAAAAAATGAGTGTGCAGGATCTTCGTGCACAGTGAATCCGGGCTCTTCGAGTCGAACATTTTCATCTCTCCCTCTCCCAGATGGATTCTGGGTATTTTTTTCCTGATTGTTCACCGAACATCCCTCCAGTCACGAGTGGTTTAGATTTTATTGATCTAGACATTAAAGTACCAGTCAGTTTCTTGGCTTGAACTGCACTGAGAGAAGCAAAGGGCTTGACCTAAAATCGAGCCGCTTCTCTCCTCAATCCCCCTCAAATCCTCCCGCAACATCAAGAGAACTCGGCCGCCCGAGCCTAATCTCCTCTCGGTGGGATGTGGAGACGCTTTCAGCTTTTCCCACACGCACCCACAGATACGGCATGTGGGTCAACAGGGCATTTGATTATACAGACAAAATGGTCAAATGAGACAGAGCATACTGGATGTGGACAGGACGACAGGAGGACAGAGTACAGAGGAGTTAAGTACAGGACAGGAGTTAAGTACAGAGGAGAAAAAATTACATGGACACAGGGAAGAAAGGTTCAATTATAGATTCTAGTACCTTACAAAATACCCAGGCTGTTCAGACATCCTCATTCCTACTGGGTAGATATAAAAAATTCACACGTCTCATCTCTATATATTTTTAAAATCACTCACAAAAGATCGATTTTAACTTTAGAAGATCGACATTAGATTTTTTTCCCCATGGATAATCTCATGTAATATTCAAGCGTGTGAAAGTGTTCTGATGATTGATATTACTCTCCTGCGGTGTGTGGAAACAGAAAGGCTTTAAAATCTTTTTTCTTTCTTTCTCAGGATTCTTCCACACTGCTGTAGGTCAGATTACAATATGTATTGCTGCCGCCCCCCCCCACAAATCCTATGAATATTTTTTTTTTTTCAAAGCAGAGAAAGCAATACCTGTAACAGAGATGTATGAGTACGATCACGATTTCTCGAAGATGGAGAAAGATAGAGGCCGTGGCCTCCGCTGTCCGTCATGGCGGGATTCATTTTCTGCTGCCATTTTGGTCAAATCAGCCAGGCGGCGGCGGCGGCTCGACTTCCAGCTGCATTCATATCAAGTCAGCGCCGAACAAAAAAGTGCAAATTAAAGTCAGCACTCGTTTTTCAGTCTTTTGTTTGTTATTGTGACAGCCGAGTGACATCTGATGACATTTGAGCCGTGAACTTTTTTTCTGGTTTGCATTGCTCAGAATTGCGATTCCCTCCAAGAGTTGTTTACAGATGATGTGCACTTGTAAAGAGACACAATTGTAGGGATTTTTGACTCATTTAGCCATGTTACACTCCCACTTTGGACATGCCTTCAAACTCCTGAGTTTCGATTCCTTAAATGAATGAATCAAAAAAAGTCTGCACTTTTAAACTCCGTTTATTAAGAACTTCAACAACAAACCCATTCCTCACAATTTGGCAGGTGTCTGGTAGAGTTAGAAGATTCCAAACACATAGTCCGGTCATTCCGCACACAAGAAGACATGGGTGCCAATTAGAGGCTAGGGTATTGCCAATTATACCCCCTAGATGACACCCATCAGACAGGTGGCAGCCACTAATGCACCACTGCTTTCACGTCATCATATGAATATCATATTCTTAAAGATAAATCCCTCAGTTACAACCAATTCTTACTCCTCCTGCCCTCATCGCTTCCAGCCAAAATATAAGAGTGTGAAAATGTGTTATGAAGATCCCTCATAATATTCAACTTATTTTATAATGTAAAAATTTCCTCTCGGAGGAATTTATCCATGCCGAACTGTCAGAGCAACAGGAAGGAGCCAGAAATAGCCGACTTGACAAAAGACAGGCGTCAACTCTCGGTACAAAAGGTGCATGAACAAAGAAAAGGAAATGACAGAATTCATTAAAAATTAAGCGGACTGATGGATCCTGCAGAACCGGGAGCGTTTAGAGAATTCATCTGATGAAAAGGCCTCGAATCGGTGTGACTCTGCGCAAATATTCAATGGGTAAATATGACAGACCTTCAATATTTTAAATCTTAGAAGATAGCCGGGCTGGTCACGGGAATAATCCATCCAAATAACTCGCATCTTTATATCACTTTTAAGAGGCCAATTTTTACCTTCTGTGTTGGTGCCAGCATAAGACACAAGTAGATACAAAACGTGGTTGCTTCCATCATAATGCGATAACGGTCCACAGAATAACATTATCCTATATTCGCACCCGAAAGCTTTTATTATATGAAGTGCATGCACATAATTCTTTATTAACATACTAAATACGTAAGTGCATGTAGGTAGGACAACAATAACAATGCTGAAGGTCAAAATATTTAATCTCATGAGAATACCCACTGGTTCTTACAAATTTTCTGACTATATGAGCAGAAACTCCGACAGACACACTACAAAATTTTATATAATCTATTTAAAAGACTGATATAAACGAATACAGATGCTTTTGCTTCCTGATGATAATACTATTATATCACAATAAACTATTAAAACAGACTGAAACCTCTGAACCTGCTAGATCAGCAGCAACAATCTTAGAAGGCTTCACACAAGACTTTGAAGCATGTCTGTGGGAATTTGTGCCCACTAAGGTTACAGATGGCTGCTCATGTGGCACAGTGTTCAAACAAACGCTGAACACCAGTCTGTGCATAGAATGTAGGGGCAGTTTTAGAAACACTGGTTTCCTGTTTGACATCCTTGGGCACACCTGGATTTGCAGGGGTTGTCTAGCAGGATCAGTGAGGGGTTAAGTCAGAGTTTGGGAGATATACTCATCATTGGTGACCTGCCAGCTTGAAGAAATAAATAATACAGATCTTTATTTTTTATTTTTGGTTTAGCTTCAAGGAAAACGGGAGCATTTGGGACAAGCTAAATGTGTAGCGCTGTCGCATAATGTCCTAATGTGCAGTTATTAATGGTTATATATATATAAAAAAACTCTTCCCGCCACCCCTCACAAGCATAAAGGGAAATGCCAATCACTTCTTTGCACCTTAAAAGCCGGCTGTCGGGAAAAAAAGCTTTCGACTTGGATGACTGACACGGCCTGTTACGATCCCTCCGCTGCTAAATATAGACCTCCGTGTCCGTGGCTCTGTACACTCCGACTCCATTACCCACAGATTGGCTACTGTTTGCTAAGCCAAACTGGTCTACTTGTCCGGCTCTTGTGATCTTCTGTCCAGTCGCCTCAGGCCAGCACCAGCACCGATTATGCTAAGATCACACCAAGAGCAGAGAGTCTGGAACCTTGCCCAGCAGTCATCATTCTTCCTTTGTATTCTTTTAATATTTAGGTGCCTCATTAAAGTCCTCTGATCTCTTCATTTATGGGGTAATTCAGTGTCTCTTTTTAACCTAGTTGCTTGTTTGTGGACTGTAGGAGGAAATCGAAGCTCTCAAAGGAAACCCACAGACACGGCGAGAGCAAGCAAACTCTGCACAGAACGGACCTGATGATCAAACCCTGAGCGCTACACATTTAACTCTTTTTGACGTAGGTCCTAAATGCTCCCGTTTTCCTTGAAGCTAAACCAAAAATAAAAAATAAAGATCTTGATGTGTATTTCCTCAAGCTGGCAGGTCACCAGTGATGAGTATGTCGCCCAAACTCTGACTTAACCCCTCACTGATCCCGCTAGACAACCCCTGCACATCATTGTGTGCCCACGCATATCAACCTTCCAATGTTACTAAAACTGCCCCTACTTTCTACGCACAGGCCAGGAAAAAAAATGCCTGACCGCCACCGGTTCGAGTAATTACAAGTTTTGATTATCTCCCGTTTTCGTCTTGAGATCGAGATGCTGCTGCTAACACGAGCACCGACATAAAGGTTAGCGCTACCGATGCTCGCGGTTTCGCCAGTAATTGAGCCAGATGGGACCGGAGTGGACCCGGCCGCCGTCTGCGATCGCAGATACACCTGAGACGCTCTCATTAGTTGTCTGCATGCGAACTAAAGAAGCGAGTATAGAGCGGCACCAGGCCAGCCAAGAAACGCCGTGCAGGACGACTTCTTCTGCGCGTCCGAGACGCCAGATGCTGCTGAGGATTGCTCGGGCACCAGATGGGGCCCACGGCGCTTTATAGGTTGGGTTCGTTGAATATTTTGTTATAAGAATCAATGTACCATCTGTATTATCGTTTGATTCATGAATGTTTAATGATCACTCGATGCCAAAATTTATGAAGCTGTTTTGTCATTTGTTTATTCACACACCTTGTGCTCAGAGACCAAAAATCAGCCACTGAGTTCAGCCGAATAGAAAAGCAATGATTGGTCGACTTGATACCATTTTTTGTCTCAAACTTTTTTAATGTTTTTGTTTTCTAAAGGTAAAAAGCCAGACTGCGCACACAATTTATGGATAAAAGTATTGGGATGCCCTCTGTAATGTTTGAGTTCATGTTATCTGGACACAACTCAAAATAAAAATTAATTAGATTAAGTTACTCTTGGGGTATTGCAACAGTTTGCCCCTGTATATGAATACAAAAATCAGATTCCGATTTTTGAACACACACAAGGAATTTGTTCCTGCTGATGGTATCAAAGAACAAGACTAAGAATGAACTGGAACTGAAAATATGCCTGGCCATACAAATGCTCTTTTGACTGAATGAGCACAGGGTCCCATACACAGATCCTCCTAAGTCTTGTGGGAAGTCTTCTTAGAAGAGCGGCGGATGATCTAGCTAAAAAGATCACCATGTCAACAAGGTCCAACAACCTCATGCTCAAGGGTCTAGACGGTTCAATTAACCGGTCAAAATAAATACATGTATAAATGTAATATTGCACAAATGTGATATTCATTCTAACATGCATGGTGAAGGGTTCATTGCAATGTACAATCAAGCCCCTGCTACATATAATTATCCCATTACAATATTTGTGTCAGGTAAAATATTAAAAACAAAGGGAGGAAATGATTATAAATCTTTTGAGGAATCTGTTGGGTGGAGTTAGCTGAAACATAAGGAAGAATTTACTCTTCAAACTCAAGTTTCAAGGTGAAAAATGCTCAAAAATGGGATGAACATCTTGAGAGGGGCAATGCAGTATGTATGATTTAAGGGCGGAGCAGTGAGGAAAGCCGGGTGGGCTGGACTGCTGAGCAGAAAACATGGAAAGTGACACAGAGTCGACCGGTACAATAAATA
Source organism: Microcambeva bendego (assembly GCA_034509265.1). Taxonomy (NCBI): domain Eukaryota; kingdom Metazoa; phylum Chordata; class Actinopteri; order Siluriformes; family Trichomycteridae; genus Microcambeva; species Microcambeva bendego. The sequence continues at coordinate 952,900 of JAYDZG010000030.1, forward strand.
CAATAGATATGAGCTAACAATAAGAACTAGACCACTAAATAACAATAATAAATGCAATGAGACAACATTTATACAACACAATTCAAAATGACACCATAATACTCTCTGGCTTTTAGCTTGTGTGCTTCCCATATGTATCAGCTCAGTGGGCGTCACCCGGGTGTGTAAACACATATATGCGTATTGTGACGTGTCGATGTACTTTAGTACCTGGACACGTCATCCGCGCCTGTAGCAGAGTTGAACCAGAGGGGCGCTGTAGAGAGACAGAATTATCCCAATTAAAACGTTATTTTGACAGTTTAGAAATATGTAATCATATTTTAAACAGGACAGATTCCCAGTTTGACCGCTGCCACCGTTAACCTAGCTCTATGAATTTAACAGCGAGGTCGAGGCTCAGCGTACCCGGCAGTCATGCAGTGATTTGTTTCGGCCTAAAAAGTCATTAAAAGGTTGAAATGAGTAACTGTTCATTTCCATAATTTGAAGCTCTGTGATGAACATTATTCATGCTAATCAGCGATCATTTCGTCTCAAAGACGATACCATTAGTATCACTTTTTAATAAATGTCAGTTAGATTCTGTCAGATCTCACTTCATTCTCAGTTCAATTAGTTTTTAGCCAGTCTATTTAAAAAAAAAAAAAAAGCTAATTTAAAAACTCAATTACCTGATTTAGCGCTGTACCTTCACCCTTTTATGTATCACATTATAACTCCGCCCCTCGTAGTGATCGAACGCGGGACCTAATTAATCGATCATTTAAATGTAAAGCAGATGAAAGCTGTCAGGTCTGTTCAGCCATCAGATTGTCCAGCAGGGAAGCTACAGGTACATGTAAGTTTTTAGCGTGCTTTAAAACATACTAACCAAAACTAGGCATTATTGTAACCATCAAACATTTACATTTTCAACATTTAGCAGACACTTTTATTCAAAGTGACTTACATTTGTGACGGTGTAAAGATTAAGCAGTTGAGGGTTAAGGGCCTCGATCAAGGGATTGTTTATTTGTAGATGAACTAACCAACAAAGAATTAAGATTAGCAGGTGAGTCTAAAATCACCTGATTAGCCTGATTTTATGCTTGACTAATTATAAAGTTTCTCTTTATCTTTGCTCTCCAGCCATTGGTTTTCTGGCCCTGCTTCCCAGGAACTTTTCCAATTCTGGGCATTTTAATTCCCCAGTCTAATGGTGTCCAGCCTCATTGACCGTATAAGCATTAAAAATTAAAATAACTTGTCCACTTGGTGGGGTGATTGCTGCATGAATAAGACATGAGTAGGCAGCTGGCAGACTAATAAACTACCACTGATGGAGACTGAGCGCACCTTCAGTACAAACAAGCGAATCCGATACGGCTATTTATTCAAAGGTGTGAGGGAAATCAGTCAAGGGCCTGGTTCTAAGCTAAGAGTGAAAGCATGATGGCTCTAGGAGTTAATGCTTCCCTTTTATCACAGAGGATGATAAATAATGTAGCACAGATAACACATTGAATCTGCTTGGTTTGGGCCGTATGTGAGGCTGCACTTACACTGCAGGTCCAGGTGACCTAAATCAGATCATTTTTATACTCATACATTAGTCAAATTTAACTATGTGTCCGGGTGGAGCAGCGGGATTTTCAGTGGCAACTGTGGCACCCAGTTGACCACTGGCAACACCTAGTTTCATAAAGAGGAGCTTAGACTCTCAGCACTGGTGTGCTAGTGAAAAATACAACTGCTTCACCTGGGCGCTATCTCTTATATCAGTAGATATATATAATGTTAATATGTATCTGAGGTAATAAATAAATAAATACAAAAATAAAATGGCAGTTGAAAAAATCCCACTATAATGAAATGGGATGTCTAACAAGTTCTTGGTAAGGTATCCAGACACTTTCGGCCATACATTATATTTCGATTTTTTACCTGGCTGCATGTTATCGTTTCCCTTCACAGCCCCAAGATGAATGGGCTCTGTTCTCCCCTAAAAAGCTTCAGTGGTTTTGTCCTTGGAAGAGGAACGTGGTCCTACACGTGTTTATTGGGACACCGCTGAACGCTTACTGCCACAAACTAGCAGCTCCCAATCCATCAAAGCAGCATTTCACCCTCAACAAGCATCAGCCGGCAGGTCAAGTCAAGACAATTCAATAGTGCCCATCCACCGGCCTGACATTCGGCTTAAAGGACAACGCGTTCAATCATTTCATGCAAATAGCACAAACGCCGCTGCTGTATTTCACAGCCTCACGACGCCTGGACATGACGGGTACAGATTTATCACTCCGTTCCCCCAAGATTCATCCAGCGAGCCGAATTCTGCTCACACACGACCTCTCTTCACATACGCCACACAGTCCACCGCATCTAAACCTGCAAATCGAGTCAAAATTCAGGACACCGCTCCTAATCATCAAGCTCAGGTGTTTAAGCTGCAACCGCTGCTATAAGTTATCTTGACCTGCACAGTCTTTTAAACCAAATAAGTACATTCAGAAATAAGCAAATTAAAAAATGACAAAAGAATATCGATTTAACTGACAACATCTGAAAAGTCTGATTGATTAAAATTCTAATCAAGAAAAAAAGACCAAGTACCAAGACCAATAGTTCAGTAAACGTGTACTAGCCGGTGATCTCTCTATTTAAATAAGCAAGGCTCACTTTGTTCTCACCTCATTTCTGCAGGTTTTAGTATGCAGTTATGGACCAGCAGTGCTTTAAATTCCAAATAATAGATACTATATGTCTTCACTATACAATAAAGGTAAAATAACAATTAAAAAAAACTCCACCACACAAGGTAAATGAAGCAAATTTAATATTTATTTACAGCTTTTGTATTTCAGATTGACAGATCTGTTTACGTTCATCATTTTGCTGTTTATCAGATTTGCATGTTTAGCACTTTTGTGGAGCTTAGTGTAGTTTGTTGTGTATTTGTAAATTTTCACACCTGCAGGAAAAACCTTGTTTCAGATAATCGTTTTATGGAGCAGTGCAGATGCTGCTTACCTAAGTACAAGTGCCATTGAGTTTGCCACCAATATAGACGTTATGGGTGAATTCAAGGGACGCGCCCATCAGATTAATGTCCAAAGTTACCAGCTTGCGAGTTGCAAATTACCAAATTATTTGCCAATTTGATAAAAGCTACTCAGATAGCAACAGATCATATATCAATTCAGTTCATTGAAGAATACAGGTGATAATATTGTACTTACATTAATCATTAATCTGGCCTGGTTTGTGGGATTTATGAATGGTTTAAAACTTTTAAAACGCTGGATAATCTTACCCACTGTGCTGCAGCTCAGTTTCAGGGTGTTGGCAATCTTCATGTAGCGCAGCAATTCATATTTTAAGATCCTCAGAGAATTCTTTGCCATGAGGTGCCATGTTGGAACTTTCAGTGACCAGTATGAGAGTGTGAGAGCTGTACTACAAAACTGAACCCACCTGCTCCCTATGCACACCTGAGACCTAGTAACACTAACGAGTCACATGACATTTTGGAGGAAAAAATACCAAGCAGTGCTCAATTTGGACATTTAGGGGTGTAGTCTCTTAGGGGTGTACTCACTTTTGAGTGGTTTAGCCATTAATGGCTGTATATTTATTTTGAGTTATTTTGAGGGAAGAATAAATTTGCACTGTTATATAAGCAGCACACAGACTTTGCATTGTGTCAAAGTGTCATTTTGTGAGTGTTGTCCCATGAAAATATATACTTAAATATCTGCAGAAATGTGAGGGGTGTACTCACTTTTGTGATACCAGTCTGTCTGTCTGTCTCTGTTTATCTATCTAAACACAAGATTGATGAATGTATAATGCAAAGGCCACCACATTGGTCAGGGCCAGCTCTGTCCTGGTCCACCGCAAGCATTGCCTGTACTCATTTGTACTCTGTCCACTTTTTTTTTACTTGTTTTGTTAATTGCCAGCTCAATATTTCCTGGAGTAAATGAACTCGTTTGTTTCTCATTGACATCAAATCGAAGTGGCGGTTTGGTCCGATGGGACACATCACTGGTAAATAGGAAACGCAGCAGGGGGGTTAAACTGCATTTGATATCCAGGACTGGGGTTCGGCGCATTACATGTTCCTGCTTTAAATAGCTCCGCTGCATGTTTCGCTCGGTGTGCAGATGGGACATTTAAAAGCTAGCTGAAGAGGAGTGGAGTTCACTAAACACCACAGCTAATTACTCATAAATTCCTTCGCTCAGCAGCCTGGTGCAGGACGAGTGGCTCGCTGAAGTTGTTCGTGTTGTTTTTTTCCGTTTGATTATTAGTTCCTGGTGTCTCCGGGGAGCCGTAGCAACCCGGGCTCCGTTAGCTTCGACAACACTTAACTCTTAGCAATATGATCCTCTCAATAATGACAGGAGGAAACACGGCACGCTCGGCTAACGCAAAACTTCGGCGCTCTATTATCCACCCTTCCCCGCTCCAATATGCAGACGCGAGCATGAGGAGGCCCTGGTGTAAAACTACAGATAATGATATGACATGAATCAATGCTTTACGGCCCCCCTCGGACGTTCGGATTGTACCGCGCCCATCAACAGCCTTTGCATCATTACTCGCGTTCGACGGGCGGCGGCCTAGACGGTCTGATTGGTGAGGAATGAGCACGCTTCAGCAGATTGACTCTCGTCTCCCCAAGAGCAGCCCCTTGGAGATGGATGCATTAAATACGCCTAATTGACTCGACGAGGTCCAAATTTTCAACAGTGAAAGCATTTAGCTGCCTCTCTTAGAGGCTTTTATCCAAATCAGCCAAATCAATCTAGATGCTAATCCAAAAAAAAGTTTGCTTCTTTCTTGGTGCAATGAAGCAGCAATGCTAATGTGGACAGGAAGATAAGAAGTTGAATTTCTGTCAAGATATGTTCGTCTAAATGGATGATAACAATGTACAGTGTGTGGCCAAAAGTATTCGGACGTCTGACCATGAGCGGACGTCCCATTTCAAAAAATAAAATAGACCAAAATTTTTGTTATCTTTACAACTAGGAGACATCTCAACACTTTTGGGAATTTGTTCCCATTCAGTTCACAGTTTACAGCCATTGAACAGCCGGGCACTGAAGTTGGTGTTCTGGATCACTCCAAAACTGTTTTGCATCACAACTGGTCAGAGATTTCTTAATCCTCAATTGCTCCGACTGTTTACTGCAACTCATGTAAGTCGCTTTGGATAAAGGCTAAATACTGAAAATACTGCTAATTGGGGGGAAAATGACCATATATATGTATATAAATATATGTTCACCGGGAACACCAGTAGATTTTATTCTGTGTTTTCAGAACAAAATATGGCTTTAATCGTCGACTTCCTGATTTACTTCCTGTAAGTGTGAAGCCCCCTGATACGCACCCTCTGTGGAACATACGGGCCTGGTGTAAAGCATGTCAGCATGCGACATGCCTAATTGGAACCTCGTTCGTGTGATAATGGAACGACCCCGAGAGCGGACAGATGCCGGGCGACCCCGAAGGCGCACGCTTAGCCCGGATTCTCATCGCCTAGGTGTTAATTTATGCTGCAACACCACTTTTCCCCTCTGAACCGCGCTGCGCCGGACTCCTGGGGCACTTGGTGGGACAATCTCATTTACTGGTGAGAATAAATAACACTCGCTCTCCCCCGTGTGTCCGCGCCGGTGAGACCCGAGCTGAAATACGATTTCAGGAGTGCACGGAGGATGTGTAGAACAGCGTGAGGTTGGGATGTTGAGGACATGACATGCGGACATCAGAACTACTCGGACACCTGACCATGAGCTTGTTGGACGTCCAGTTTAAAAATTGAATGGTTTTAAAATGGCCTCATGTTACCTCTTCACCTCTAGCATTCACATTTCTTAGAAAGCTTCTGGCTGTGCGGATTTGAGCCAATTTACACAACAACGATATGTTCATTGACGCTGAAGCTTCTTTAAACTCTAAACTTTTGTTACAAATTTTGAAGCATATAATCAATCCCACTGTGGGCCGGTACGGGTTCTTTTGGTGTTGAGTTTGTGTGTTCTCCGCATGTCTGTGTGGGTTTTCTTTGGGAGCTCTGGTTTCCTCCCACTCAATTGTCCTACTAGTGAATATGTGTAAAAGTGTGTGTGTGTGTGTGTGTGTGTGTGTGTGTGTGTGTGTGTGTGTGTGTGTGTGT
>JAYDZG010000030.1:963342-974470 GCA_034509265.1 Microcambeva bendego
TACATTTATTGTCATAGTATAAGTACAATGAGATTCAGTGTGGCCTCCTTTGTCTAAACAGAAATATATACATATATATATATCCATGGTAAATACGAAATTGGAAACAATATATACAACAGTCCATAGAGGAGTGTTCAAAGGTGCTAAATTGCCAACAAGTGCCCCAGGTGGAGTCCCGAACTTCATAATCAGGAGCAATGTCTACATACTTTGGTCCAGATAGTCCATCTGTGCCTGCACGTCTCTGCCCTGAAAAATCAGCATCTGAGAATGTAATTTATTCGTAGATCCATCACTGAGCTACCTGGTTTAAAAACAAAAACACCGAGACTAAAAAAAGACGAGACAGGAAACGGAGAAACAACACCAGGATGTTCATTTATAGTCTGAGCAAACACACGGCGTGATTAAACGAGACGAGACGCCTCATTGTGTCAGTGCCCGGACATAATTACCAATCAAAATTCCGGCTTTTTGTCATTTTTCCGCTCCCCCTACGCGCTCCTCCCGCCCCCCTGCTGATATGTCAATCTCTCGAGTTCCCCGACAAGTCTCCCCAGGCACCGATAATGCATCGCGAAGACGTTTAACTCTCCGTTCTGCGGCGTGGCCGGCGCATTAGCGCGGGGGCTGTAGGAGTAGACTAATCCGCATCGAGCACGCGATACCTTCGAGATACCTTTAAGCTTGGATGGAAGATGTATGGCTAAACGAGCTCTTCTGTCGTCATCCACTATTAAACCGACGTGTTGTGTAGACCAGGGGTGTGCAGATAGGACCAAATAGGGAGGGAAATGGGGGATGTCTGGCCGTGACGTACGTTAGATCTATGTCCGCCCGTGTTTGGGTGAGCGCTGGTCCGGACCATCTTCTACATCCGTCGTCAAAGACCTCCCGGTCGGATCCCAGACGATTCCTCCTCTCCGCTCGGTGCGTTTCATAAGCCGGGGTCACCCGGAGCCGACTCTAATCTTCTCTCGGCGACGTCGTGTGTACGTGTGTGTCTATGTCCGCTTATAAAAAATGGATTGCCACTCGGGGGAGCCTTTCTCAGCAAGAAGTGCCTGGGAGACAATAATTGCAGGCAGGCGGCTAGGTGAGGGCGAATATGACAATCCGAGATGGCAAATTGATTTTTGCTCCGTGCCGAGCGCCGGCTCTCGCAAACACGCGACGGAGGGGGGGGAAAAAACGAATTAGTGAAATGTGGGGAAGGAATTTGGGGCCAGGATCGCACAGGGTGACGTCGCATCAATTTTCATTCGGGGCAAGATGTTGCACACGGGTGCCGATGTTCTTCGGGTGGTCGTGGTTTTACACCAGATGTTTTACAACCGGTACAAGGGCCTCTGTAACGGAGAGAACTATGGGGTTCAACGTATGGGGGGAACGACGGGTCAGAAAAAATCAGGCGTCCTTTGATTGAATTAAAGCCTTTTAATAGCACAATTATCTGTGTGACTGTAGGGGATGCCTCCCAGGGGCAGTTATGAGCCCTGCTATGAGCCCTGCTATTAACAAGTACAATACGTAACATATGTCACTATAAATACAACACATGGACCTATTTTAGTGTCATTTTTTCATATTTTTAATGTATATATTATATGTTTTCACTTATAATATGTAAATCGCTTTTCTCTTACTGCTGTATTAAGTTAATTTCCCCAAGAGGATCTCAATAAAGTCTTCATCATCTTATCTTATCTTCACTTGCCTTCAAAGAGGGCAGTGTGTGTCTTTCTACAATCCTTACCCGGGCACCGTCACCTCACAGCAAGGTCCAGGGTTCGACCCCAGACAGAGCGGTCAGAGTCCTTTCTGTGTAGAGTTTGTAGGTGGGTTTCTTCCGAGTGCTCCGGTTTCCTCCCACAGTCTAAAAACATGCAGCCAGGTTAATTAGAGACTCTGAATGGTCCTACAGGTGAATGTGTGTCTGTGTCTGCCCTGCGATAAACTAGCGTTCCGTCCAGGGTGTTTCTGTGTGTCTTGCGTGCTTCGAAAAGCTTGGACAGGCTCCAGCACCCAAGCAACCCTGATTGGATAAGGGGTTAGGAAAGTGAGTGGGCGGTCCATACGCTAGTCATTGAAAAGAAGTGATTGGTGGCAGAGCAAACTTTGAAGGGCGAATCTGACAGTGCCATCCATGCATAGTTCAAAAATGCTACAGTGTAACGCTCAGCTTCAACCCTGATCCCGCCCACCCGGAGCAGTCGCAATGGCCGCGCCGCCGTCATAGAGAACACGTTGAAAGCAGATGATTTCTGATTTCAGCCTCTTAACGCTGCGTCTTCTTGGCGTAATGGGGCCGAGGCCGGCTTTGTCACAGGGATCTGGAGCATGACAGGACTATTTTGAGAATCGAGGAGAGGGCCTGGGAATAAAAGCCTCCTGCACCCCATATTTGGACGGCTTTCAAAAGAGACTAAGCGGTGATTTGTTACGACGTGATATAATTGCTCCCTTTCGATTTTAATAGGAAACGAGATGCGACGTGGGCCCGGTCGATCGGCGCTTCTACACAAATGTTTCCTTTCCAACGATGATAATAATGGTAATTACAAGGATTAAACGCTAACCGCTGAGGAACCAGGACTACCTCAGAAACGATCCGCTACTCTGGAGCTCGTCGACAGGTTGCATCAGATGGTTCGAGTGGATTTAAATGTGGACCATGGTGATGTCTATGATCGGTGAAGATTTTGTAGTCAGGTTAGACGGGATCTGTATTTTATATCTGATGACTATGAAGCCATATCATCATTCCACTTCTGCCAAACCTTGGAGGAACCAGACTCAGTAGGGGCACGTCCTTCTTGGGTGGATTGCTGCCACATCATTTGTCTGGACTTATTCAAACATGAAAACAATATATTAATGTCATGGTTTGATCACATGATTGCAAATATGCTTTGATTTACCATTATTAATTACCATAATTATCATTGTTGGAAAGCTGTGAAGAAGCTTCACTGTAGATCACCTGATTAGAGTAAATGACAATGAGTCCAATGAACCACAACTCATTTCCCTGACAGGAATGTCACCTTTACTGGCGATTGAATGACTTAGTGCTTGTTCAGTCAAGTCAAGTCAATTTTATTTGTGTAGCACTTTTTATGATAATTTCACAAAGCAGCTTTACAGAGTTTAGGACCACCAGACCAAAAACCTCCTAAAAATACAGAGCAGAACCTTCAGAGGAACCAGAATCAGCAAGGATCCATCCTTATTGGGTACATTGAAGGATATTTTAAATGAACATAATTTAAATAAATCATACACCAAATTAAAAGAAAATTAATATATTTATAGAGTTTCTGCTCGTTATAGCTATTTACCATACAGACCCATTTCTGGAAAGTTCTGGACATTCTTGTTTAGTAACATCAAGGGCGTTTAGTTAGCATTATTCTCGACCGGCGGCCCTGTGAAGTGCAGCTCTACACCACGACAAACCCAAATTACACCCCAGTTCATAAAATGTATTCGAATGGCTCCATTCACGGCCGTTAAGGAGCGCGTTGACATTTAGGATGCCGTTATAAATTCATGATTAGCACATAACGCCATCCTCGGATTGATCCTCGAGTTCCTTTACTCCGGCCGAATCCCTGGAGACCTTATAATCCTTAAATCAGGCCCCGATCGCTTCGAACTGGCTGAAGATTTGCACTAAAAACAACTTCCTTTTTTCTCACAGAGCTTTGTTATTTCTTTTGTTGATGCTCAGCACCTGAAGAGGATGGTGCAAATTCCGATGCGGACGTCTGAAAGGTCATTCAGGAATAATAAATGTCGTATTAGGGGGTTGGGACTGGCGTTAGTCCTCGGCTGTACAACCTACTAGTCTGTGTGGCCTTGCGTTTAGAGTTTTAAAGAAACTCAAGCCCTTGAATGAACAGCTCTGAACACGAACACAGACCGTATAGAACAATTGAATAACCGGACTGCATGTTTTTGGATTGTTGGAAGAAGCGAGCAAACCCATCATGACACAGAAAGAATCGAAACCGATGACCCTCTTGACGTGTCCTTTATTTTAACAAGGTGATTTTTTTAGCCTGTGTGTTGGGTGGCGGTACGTGTTAGCTTTGTTTTGTTTTTGCTAGGTGTTTGAGCAGTCACAAATCCACTTAAGCATTCGTTCAGACCTCCTTAATTACACCATATACAGACTCGCCATTACAACTTCCTTGCTCTGCATAATTACAAACTCATTATTTCTTTGCAGCCACATAAGGTAAGTACTTGAGTCTAATGCAGGTAGTTAACTTAGAACTATTTGTGCACACACACGGATTTCCATTAGCCTAATACCCACAGCACTTAAGTACACTTCAGTGGTATAAACTTAAACAGACAGTTCTCTATTAAGCGTTCTTTTTTTGTACGTTCAGCTCCACTTTCCGAAGTCCTGGTGAGTCTCTGTTCACTTTTAGGTTCTTCTTTAATCTTGCTTCTACATTAAATGACTGGAAGTCTTTCAGAGCAGCGTCCCCAACCGTCCCGGCGTGACCCACCGACCCAGCATACTGAACTCATCAGATGAATTGTATGATGATGGTGAACACGAAGCACGTGATGCAAACCAAATGAGAAGCGAAATAACACTCGTGTTGTGCTTAATTGCAGTCGCAGAATCAGTCACCCGCGGCGTGAACCTGACGATGGACCGCTGCTGGGGTAATATCGTACGGGCGGAGGACCAGAGACGACGAGATCTCACACAGCTTTTTTATCCACAGTACACATAAATAGACCTCGATTCGTTATGCTACAGTAGCTTTAATGTAACTATCTATCTACGTATATTCTCATGAAGCTGCTGTAGCATTGCCATTTTCACCATGTGGGATTATGAAAGGCTACCTTAGCTAAAAAACCAGCCTGGAATATCAAATTTAGACACACAACACATACCAAAGATTTCAGGAACTTGTCCTATGTGGCTCTAGCTTTAATTCACAGGTTCCAGTGATGGGACGGTACATCCGATCCTATTAAAAACCCTCTGAAGACACACAAGAGACACAAACATGTCATAATGGCATGCGCGTCTTGGCTTCGGCGTATTAGCCTATCACCATGACTTAGACATTAAACTAAGCTGATCCATTAACCATGTCTCGCTCCATTATGCTCTCCGCTCCGGCTGATTTTTCGACCCGAGGATGTAAAAAATGAGAGAACGAGCCTTGCGCTTAATCCTTTGGAAATTTAGCATCGCCGAAAGCGTGTTAAGCTAATGAGTCAGAGCACGCCGGCCCGGGCAGTTATGGATCTCTGACAGCAAAGATATGAACAGAAAACGGTCAGTACGGCAATAAGCTAATGCGTTCACTTCTTTTAGTGCCGTGTTTAACAGCGAGTCTCATTTATATAGAATGTTGTATATTATAGTAACATCAATGTAGACGCTAAGTCATTTTTACGGTATTCAGTGAATGACATGGAATGGAAATGTGTCCAGAGTTTTACACTACACTAGTCAACACCTAGTTCTGTGTTTGATTATCTTAAGTTTGTGATCCTAGATGGCCCGGTGGTGAAGAACCCAACCTCAACCATTTAAATGGAACAGGCCGCAAATTTTGGACATTCTTGTCCTTCACAGATTATAAACGCAAGCTCCACTATAAAGACACGCACACACATGGCTTACGGTGTATAGGGCGGGGCTGGATCCCCAGAGCTGCTGATGGAGGGAACATCTGGTGCTTATCACCAACAGGGAGTCTCACACTCAATCACAGATGGTGAAGAGCTTCATGCAAAATGCAAAATACCTGAATCAAACACACAGCCATCACGCCGTGGTAACAGAGGCACGGAATACCCGGTGGACATTTGCATACATTATCCGACGGCATAAAACGACCGCACGTTCCATGTATGTACACGACGTTCCTTCAGTAGCATCGTTAACCTAAATGCTATCCCTCCCAGAAGCCCCGGTTCGATACAAATCGATGCTCAACCATCACATGACACGAACACTGTTGATGTGGGCTCTTAAGTTATAAGGTTAATGTAGCTCAAGAAAGAAAGTAAGAATAGCTCGTAGGCATTTATTTAGCATTAGTAAAACTAAGAAATGGAGAATAGATATTATATGGGAACATATTTTGATCGGTAGAGTACCAATTCAAACCCCGGGGTTGTTGTACGCCATCCTATGTACGCCACACAGAAGAAGATGTTTCTAAGTTCTTAGATTGATTAAAATGCCATTACTGAGGTGCTGTGATTCAGAGTGATAATGTACCGACGGAGCATCTGGCGCCGCCTAGTGATGAAGACAATCCAAGCGTTCGGTCAAAAGACGGTCAAACGTGGACCAACCAATGGGGCTGACTATGGGGCTTAGTGTGGAGCATTGTCACCTCACAGGATGAAGGTCCTGGGTTTGATTCCTTTCTGTGTAGAGTTTCCATGTTCTCACTGTGAGTTTTCTCCGGGTTCCACCAGTCCAAAAACATGCAAGTGAGGTTCGATATAACCTGTGTACCAATAAAACTGGTGTGATAATCTACCGTGTAACCAAGAGTGTAAATGACTTTAAAATCCTAACAAACACATATAATGTCTAAGTGGCACATCTGAATGATCTGCTTTATGAGTTTATGATGTCTAATTATTAAAATCCTCTCCATTGAGGCAGCCGATTAGGAAGGCAGTAGGCAGCCAGACAGCCTGTAAAGTTTTTAGAAAGACCCGAACAGCACTAACATTGACGCGCTGTGTTTTTTTTTTTCTTCTTTTTAAAATTATAATCATTGCTTCACTAGAAGTTGTTATGTACCGGAGAACTTCGGTATTTTTTTAAAAGTCATTCCTTCCATAATAAAATGCATTTCCGACGCTAAATACGTCTCGGCTGGACGACCGTGGATAAATAAAACGCTTCTCTGTGCTTCCGATGATGGTACTGGCGAGCAATATAAACCAGAGACCTGAACTGAAGCGCGTTCGCACCATTTGCAAATCACAAATTTAATTTGTCTTTGCGTCGTTCAGGCAATTTTTAAAAAATATAGGAATCTCAAACTAGAATGTCCGTTTAAGACACGAATCTCTCTTCAGTTCTTCTGCGTGGCTATCAGCCGGACGGATATATTTAGCTTCGCAGAGTGAGCCGTCTCTTTGCTGAACCCGCTATCTCTTATTGTCACAGCGCCTTTCCTCAATTACCGTCGTAGAGCTGAAAGCAATTGTTTTCGGGTGTTCTAATCCGCTAGCGACGGCGCCTCCGGCCAGCTGCTCTCCGCGTCCGACGGGCGGACGGGTGCAATTAGCGCCGCCGCGGCTCTTCCGAGGCGCTAGGCCCGCCCACGTGTCTTCTCTCTCCGTGCCATTAGGCTCGGGTTAGCACCCGTCGATGGCCGTCTTCTTTCTCTTTCGCGGCTCCCTTCGAGTCCGGCGTGATTGATGACGGGTCGGGAGCGTGCGGCCTCGCTGCCTTTTCAATCCCTCCACCGGGGAAATTGCTCATTTCTCCAAGTCCATTTTCATTTTTGCGACAAGACAAGCGCGCCGAGTTTATATATTACTCCGGGCTCGGACGCTGAGCGGTGATGAATTGTGCCACACGTTGAACAAGAAAAATATTCATTTGCAAGGTCCCTGTTTTTTTTTTTTTTTTTTTTCTTCTGTCCGTCCCTCCGCCGCCACCCTTGGCTTGTCGGCGCGGCGGGTTACAGCCGAATGTAAATTTAAGCGGGCGTGACATTCTTATTCAGATAAGTGCACCGCACGCCCTTACACTTCATATCTGCAGAGTTAAGACCGTCACGTCGACGTTGTACCCAATACGCTTGCTGGATATTGTGGGAGGAATCGGGCTGGCGGGGGAGGGGGGTGGGGTTGGGGTTCCGGAAGGTTGGTGCAGGCAGGCAGGAGCGTTTTAAAATCCAAACCTTGTATCCTATTCGACGCGGCATTGCCTTCAAAAGGGGCCATTTGTCATCGTACAGATTTATAGCGTCACTCTGAGACATTTATATCACTTTAAGCTGTTGCTCGTGCAGGAGACGGAAAAAAGACCGATGTGGTGTGCAGGCGCCAGAATAAAATAAAATGCTCAGAATATCATGATTAAGATTTGAGAAGCGTAAAGACACATAAATTGCTAGTTTTAAACTTTGCACGTCTGACGTCTGAATTAAATTCCTTTATTTCCATTAAATTAGTGACCATTTCTTTTTCACTCACCCTTTGTTTTTTCATTTTTTTTTTCTTTGCTGAAATCCAGACCGTGTTTTCCTGAGCTCAAGATATACAGTTACCATTTTTTTGGGTTTTTTTATCTTAACCTCAGGAAAACAAGAATGTGACCTATCCAGATCTTCTTAAGGTTCGCACCATGACTTACTGACACCATGATGATGACAGGACCAAAGTCTGGTCTTCCGATCATATTTATTTTTTGAAAAATATATTCCATTCCATTATTTCACCAAAAAAACTTGCTGATGAAAGCACCATATGTCCTCTTTGGTGACTAGTACAAAGATTAAAAGTGCACCACTGTCTACATCTTGACCTCAGGAAGACCTGTAGTGTGAATTTCAGCAAAATAAAATAATGAAAAATAATGGAATATCTCAAAAAATAAATATGACCGGAACACCAAACTTTGGTCTTCATCCTCGTATCAGTAAGCCATGGTGCGAACCTTAAGACGATCACCAAAAAAAACTGATGAGTACATCAACCCCCAACAATTTTGAAGTAAAGAATAATTGATCTGATTGTGTTTGTAATCAGACCCCGTCATCGCTCCATCAGTCTGCCTGTTATTTATTTAACAGTCTGATTGATCATCCATCCGTCCTCATACCTGTTCGTTCGTCTCCGTATTGCGTCATCGGCGTCTACTTATCCGCCTGCCTCTCTTCCCCGGCTATAATTATCACATCTTACCGTAAACGTCTGTCCGATTTCCTCCCCGGCCACCCGCCTGCCGGCACCACATGACTGTCTGCCCTATTTTTCCTGTATGACTGGATGTATGTTTTGATTACAGTATATTAACGATACTACGGTCTAATTATTCTGCGCGCCGCGGTGTAGCGGCTGTGTGTGTATTTTGTGGCACTGGCAGAACTTTTTTTTTCATCCTGCCATGCCATCTGCAGACTAAACAGAGGAACTGGCACAGTGTACGTCACTTCAGTTCATCAAGGTCGACATCTTATACCCAGACATGAACATGATGATGTTTAATAATAAGTAGGAGGATTTGATTTTCATAGCCATTTCTGTTATTGCATATTTCACACGTTATATAATTATGATTTGTGGCTAAATGGGTAGCACTGCTGCTTCACAGTGAGAAGGTCCTGGGTTCGAGCCGCAGATAGGGATGTCCGGATCCTTTACATGCAGTCATGTTGATCGGAGATACTGAATTATCCTATGGTGTGTGTGTGTGTGTGTGTGTGTCCTATTGAACCTGATTTAATAATCATATTAAGAAAAGTGACTTAATGAGATTTTCTGGGGGAAGAAACCGGAGCACCCGGAGGAAACCAGGACCATTCTGAATTTGCATTGTGTTTTTTTTAATACACACTACAAAAGAAAACTTCATTTTGCTGCTCTTAAGCTTTTTCTTTTCGTTTTT
The DNA here is from genome assembly GCA_034509265.1 of Microcambeva bendego. Lineage (NCBI taxonomy): Eukaryota > Metazoa > Chordata > Actinopteri > Siluriformes > Trichomycteridae > Microcambeva > Microcambeva bendego. The sequence goes on from JAYDZG010000030.1 coordinate 972,974, forward strand.
TTTTCTTCCTTATTGTCATCCCCACACACACACACACACACACGCACACACACACACATACACACACAGGCTCCAGGACCTGATAATAACCTGAGCCAGAACATCAGGTTCACCCCCCATGTGCTTTATGTCTGTTGTGCTGATGTGTGTGTGTGTGTGTGTGTGTGTGTGTGAGGGATCTGTTAGATGATGACCTGTGTGTGTGTGTGTGTGTGTGTGTGTGTGTGTGTGAGTGAGTGAGTGTAACTCGTTCACACACAGATCTGTGGTGTATGAGTCTATATGAGTGTGTGTGTGTGAGAGAGAAAGAGTGTGTGAGTAGGTGTGTGTGTGTGTGTAAGGGATCTGTTAGATGAGGACCTGTGTGTGTGTGTGTGTGAGTGTAACTCGTTCACACACAGATCTGTGGTGTGAGTCTGTATGTGTGTGTGTGTGTGTGTGTGTGAGGGATCTGTTAGATGAGGACCTGTGGGTGTGTGAGAGAGAGAGTGTGAGTGTGTGTGAGAGAGAGTGTGTGAGTGTATATGTGTGTGTGTGTGAGGGATGTGTTAGATGAGGACCTGTGTGAGTGTGTGTGAGTGTGTGAACCCTCTCTGCCACTCATTTTAAGAAGTGAGCGCTGCTCTGTGGGAGTTCTCTTGATCCTCATCACTCCACGGGCCTAATCTCTGTGTTTCCACGGTTACCGTGCTCCTCCAGGGGTGTTTGCACCTCACTGAGAAGTGAACGAGGGCTTCAGCACCTAATGGAAAATAAAAACACCAACGGGCCAAAAGAATGATCACCCAACCCCTGAGGTGGTGCATTGACGTGTGTGTGTGTGTGTGTGTGTGTGTGTGTGTGCTTCAGGTGGAGGAGATGTTGGAGGACGCTGAGCGAGAGAGGCTTGGAAACCAGCTGACTCCAGAGAAGCCGCTCATTAGATTACGAGTGTGTGTCGCTTTTATGCACTAATCTGTCCCACGTGTGTTCTCGTGCGCGGGTGTTCATGTGTGTGTGTGTGTGTGTGTGTGTTCTCTCTCAGGTGGATTACAGTGGAGGGTTCGAGACCTTTAACACGATGCGCTTTAGTCAGAAGTTTGTGGATCAGGTGGCGAATCCTAAAGACATTTTACACTTCACCAGACACAGAGAGTGCAAGGACAACGTGACAGGTCACACACACACACACACACACACACACACACACACACACACACACACACACACACGTCACCTGGTCTCTGGGGGCCCAGACATCTGATGGATTGTGTGAACTCGGCCCGGGTCAGGAGGAACACCTGAAATCATACTAACGATGAGGAGGAGCAGTCAGAGGCTCATTAATGCGTCATGTAGATTTATACTGACGTGTGTGTGTGTGTGTGTGTGTGTGTGTGTGTGTGTGTGGTGCAGATGATAAGATCGACTTCAGTGAGCTCCTGTCTCGGCCGTCCGCCGACGTTCTTCAGCTCCGAGTGGAGGATCTAGTCAAGGAATACTTCCAGATGGCTGAGA
>JAYDZG010000030.1:987118-1003746 GCA_034509265.1 Microcambeva bendego
CCAGGTTAATCGGAGACACTGAATCGTCCTGTAGGTTTACCCAGCCGTGTAACCGGAAACAGCTGCACGCCGGTCCCGAGCCCGGATAAATAGGGAGGGGTGGAGAAAGCAACGGCAAACTACTCCACTATCATCGATGATCCATCAAGTGACTGAGAATCTAATCGGATAATCATCACCATTACCAACCTAGACGGGGTTTGCAGTGGGTCCATGTGCTACTTACAAACACTATTATGAGTACAGATGCTAGGATAGTTAACGTTGTAGGAACCTGGCAGTGCTGGGCAAGTGGTGGCAACTTTTCCAGTTCGGTAGTTTAGAAAATATTCACGCAGATTAACTTCTGAGTCTTAAGTCTATAAGTAATCATGGCCATTCAGTCAAAAAAGCAATTGAGCTTTATAGAGCTTTCTTCAAACAAAGGGACAAAACGTAAGATTTGTCTTCACAGGTTTAGGCACAAAAAAGTAGAAACGATAGGAAAAGTTTAAGGTTTACGTCTCTTGACTTTTGTTCTCAGAGTTTGGTTATTTCACACCAAAAGCCAGAGGTCCTTCTTTCTCCCGGTGGGAGAGAGCACGTCTGTGATACATGCCCACAGTCATATCTGCCAAATGACGGGCAATTAGAAGCACCTGAGAAAGATTAGCAATCATCCACGCACCTGGAAAGCTCATCCTACCATCCGTCCGTTAGTACGTGTGTTACATCTCTGATAGAGCGGAAGACGCCAAAGGCACGTCCGACCTCATTCGTTGCTTTTGGCATGAAGGAGATACAAATTAACGTAGAAGTCGATAAACGGAGAAAAGAAATGTAGCCGATAGAGTCACATATAAAGCTCATTTTCACACTGGGATAGGTTAAACTGAAGAAACTAGGTTCCTTGAGATTTTTATTTTATCTTTTTGGAACTCATGACAGTTGCGGAACCTCATGCTGGGGTTTCAGGATGCGTCGCTTCTGTCATATTCGATTTGTTTTTGGTAAATTTCATATTTTGATCTTCTTCCGGCGCCTTTTATCTCAGTGGGATCCTGACTGCTGTCTGACATGCTCTTAAAAACGGCTTCTTTTTTCAATGGTTATGAAAGTTCTTCCCAACACGAAGAAGTAACGGAGAACATAGACTGGACTTGTGATAGAATGAAAAAATATTGTTTTGAAGTTTTATTGTAGATGTGATAAACTTCACAGAACTTCTCAGCTTACGCTTCCATAATGGATGATGCCCTTTCTGTAATTCATGTAGAATAGTTTTTAGCAATTGTTGTACCTGAAATACATAAATTCAGACATTACCATGGTAGCATCCTAATATGTCTGTCTAAAAATCTGATCCCTGCTTACCGGGTCTGCTGCCTCAGTAAAGAGAATTCTAATCAGACCCTGAATGATCATGTCTCCACAGTTTTAGCTTACTAAGCTAACACAGTTAAACGTTAGGATGTAAATCCCTTCTAGATACTGAAGGTCTGATGTCTGAGCCTTTTTATAACTGCACATATTTCTCACAGTGCTGAACAAAAGACTAAAGAAAAACTTTTCAAGGGTTCTCGAGGTGATTAATCATGCAGAGATTGAAATCAAATGTATTTTAAGATTAAAAAAAGATATTTTACAATCCAAGTACGGTGCAGTATAGGCACACGATGTGAAGAATATAAGAGTGTATATTGAAAAACACCCAAGGTCTCTTATCTCATACATAATGCATGGTATAAATCAGAGCCGAGGTAGACGGGAGTTAAACTGGACCGTGTTTTAGCGGGGTTTATGTTCTACCATTAAAGTCCGGACAGTATTGTAGCTCATCAGCTGTGTGAAATTGACTCTTGTCCGTGTTTACCGCAGTTAAGTAGCAGTTTTACAAGCCTACGAAGATGCCAGCCTGCCAGGCATTCCACCAGACTCGTCCTGATTGAATAATGGACCTTTTAATTGCCCTGTCTTTCACAATTATGTCCACACAATAATCTCTAATGAAGTGTCCACTAATGACTTTCTTTCCTTTTCTCATTGCGTTTGATCAGAACCATTACTGTCACCTTGAGCGGTGAGTAACAATAATTAATCCTGTTTGCTCCGACTAGATTCCACCACTTTTTATTCATTAATCACTTTTTTTGAGCACTGAACATGCTCACCGAGCCGTATTGCTGGATGATGGAATGAACTGTAAACTTGCTGTATGTTACACTTCAAGTAGAACAACTATGGATTCAGGATATTGAAAATGTCCAGCCCCAAATCTAAACGTCTTAGCTGGAGTCCCAGCACCATCCACCCCTGTTGCAGACACTGAGCTGAACTGTTTGACAGTGGCTTGTTTTCTCGGTAAGGTTATTAAAGCGTTAATTTATGAAATGTTCATTGCATTCTGAAAGAAATATAAACATGTAAGTGTTTATGATTCAAACCTCTGCATACGGATACATTTAAACCACACATTCACACTTTTATCCTCTGGAGGGATCAATATGTGATTCATTACATAAATGCATTGGAATAGATAGATACATTTTTCATGTTTTACCTATATATATATATATATTATATATATATATATATATATATAATATATAGTAAAGTTTTGTGTAAAGCATGTGGTGTAATGTCACAATTAAAGGTAGCCCCATGATAAATGTATTGTCATCCTTCTAAGCCACTGCATTTTGCATCGATATGTGTTTAGTTTATATCTACTGTGCTTCTACAACTATTTTGATTTGATCTTTGAGTACTTTGGTAAATTCAATGAATGGATTTCATCCTTCTGTACTGTTCATATACTTTAAGTTGGATAGGCCAGTCCAAAAGATTCAGTTCTTGATGTCTCACCAATCGGCATTCAAGATACAAGAACTTTGAAGTATCATTACTTTGTCCGCACATGAGAAACATCATACTCAGAACATGACACTACCACTACAGTTCTTATCTTTAGTGACCCTACCTTACTTTATATTGCTTTAAAATTCAAAAGTTACACTCTGTATCTAAAACTTTGTATTCGTATCATGTTTTAGAGTCTCACGTTCACTGGGTTATCTTCACCATGAGGCATCCTAGCAATCCTACAGCAATCCAGTTAGCTATCACTCAGTTATAATGTCCGAGCTCAAAACCCTGGATTTTCCTGGTTTACTTTCGACCATTGGGCGGCACGGTGGCTTAGTGGCTTAGTGCGAAGGTCCTGGGTTCAATCCCAGGTGGGGCAATCTGGGTCCTTTCTGTGTGGAGTTTGCATGTTCTCCCTATGTCCGTGTGGGTTTCCTCCAGATACTCCGGTTTCCTCCAACAGTCCAACGACATGCTACCAGTTCGATTGGAGACAATGAATTGTCCGGTAGGTACCTGAGATGGACTGCCGCCCCATCCAGGGTGTTACCGTGTGCCTTGCGCCCGTTGAAGAGCTGGGATAGGCTCCAGCACCCCTCCCCGACCCTAATTAGGATGAGGGGTTAAAGAAAATGAACTGAACTGGACGTTAAACCATTCAGGCCTGCCGTGCTGTATGTCGTAGCTGTATCGAGTATCGTTTTTTTTGGAGTTCATCCAGCTTCAACATGCTCAACAATATGAGCGAAGCCTCCACGTGACCCCCGGTTGTTCGTCTTCTCCAATATTACATCACGCCGACCGCTGAAGCTGAAGTCATTGTGGCTAAATAATCAGTTCCTTGTATTCTATGTTTTTTTATGAATTAACAGTTTGTTTTTTCCTTTCTGACCTTGGTGAAGAGACAACTGCTGCACGGATTTTGTCCTTGTCCTTAGTTGTTTGTTCAAAAGATCTTCCAGCAAGAACTTAATTAAACAAGGGGTCATAATTTAGGGCAGATAGCTCACCTGTATTTGTACTATATTTATTTATTTATATACTAATTTATATATTTTCTTCCACTTGAATTGCGGTTATAGCCCCTGGAGTCAAGAGGTTAGCCAGAGTTAGTGGATAGCCCAAAACGGGCTGGTTGCTAGTGATCTGGCTAATTCACTTGGTAAAATGTCATAAATCCACTTCTAAAAATTGAGCTCAGACCTTTATTCAGACGTCTGCATTGACAGAGATGCAAATTCTTAAGGTGAAGTTTTACTTTCTTCTGAGATGTTTTCATGCCTCCCACAGGAGGTCAGCGGCAACACAAAAACTATTGATTCTGTTAAAATAAAGAAAATGTTTCGGCTTTTTCATGCCAATGCCAGTGCACACTCGAGTGGAAGTGCCTTTTATTGCAAGGACCTCTTTTCACTCATTTATCTGGACCCATCCAGGTGTGCAGCGGTGCTTTTCACTAAACCATTTCCGAGTGTTTATTCTGTTTTTTTTTCTTTCTGTAGCAGCAGGACGTTTGGGAATCGGGCTTTAATCTGGCTGGGCGCTGGGCTCCAGCTGAAATGCAAACCTGGCCATTGTGCTGTTTTGAAAAGGCAATGTAATCTAGAACACCGCGTGTGCCAAGCCTCGCCGAGCCGTATTCATACCCTGACACCCAGCTCGGCGCCAGATCTGTGCCCGTACCCCGTGAATGTTAAATATGGAGCGATAACGCGCCCAGGGTTTGTGCGTTAAGCGAAATCTTCTGCTGTCTGAATGCTGAAATGCCAGTCTTTATGTTTTTTTGTGCTCCACTCTGGTCTCGTACGGAGCACGTAAGGGGTGTAATTCGCCTCCGAATATGCTGTCCGGCATAATAAGGGCGATGACAGATGGAGCCGAAACCAAGAAAGAGCACTTTGGCTTTAAACCCGAAATTGACATTCGGAGCCGGTGATCAAACAGTTGGCCGTCCTCCCGTTAAGATTGCAAATGCATATTCGTACCACTTTATTCGCCTCGTGTTTTTCTCTCTTTCCATCTCATTCGCTTGTTTAGCCCCTCTGCCGCCCGCCTCGGCCGTGATGAATCTCAATTACACCAAGGTCACCTTTCATTCTCTTGATCTCTCTGTGGCTTTATTGGAACTGGCAGTACTTCCACACTATTATGGTGCACTTATTGACAGGCCGATCTCTCTCCAAACAGGTCTGACAAAAATGTAGCACAGTTACGGGCTCCTCTCTAATTTTGGGTGACAGAATTGGCACAGGAACGTCATACTGGAGCTAATGGCCTTATATACTAATCTCCCCGTGCTCTCGGTTGGTTTCGGGCCAGCCGATTCATATGCCTCTGCTCGTGCCCCCGAAAGCCTTCGCATATGCGGCTGCTTTATAGAAATGTCCACAGTCAGTGCAGGTCTTTATTTAGCCTCGAAGTCTTAATCCTCAGGTCTGCCAAGGGTCTCGATTCTATCCTGTGCACGCTGGGCGTAAGGTTGGGACCATGACCGTAACTCTCTAACTCTAACCCCTGCCGTAACCCTAGGGATGTACAAATGTAATGTGTGGGTTTCTAAAGTATTGCATTTTCAATTTCGTTTACTGGGACAATGACAATACATATATCGTATTCTATTCGAACCCTAACGCCTAACCCAGCCTAGTAGTCATTCACACCTAGGAGCAATTCCACATACTGGCATGTTCTTAAGAGGTACAAGGAAACCAGGACTCCCTGAATCCAACAATCAATCAGACTCGATCTGCGGCTACACAGAGTTCGGGAATTAAAAACACCAGCCATGCTGACTCTAGTAGACAACAAGGTGCTACCAGTTGTGTCTAAAACTAGACCCCGACCAATATTCCAGCTTCATACCAACAAACTTGGGAAACTAAACTCAGAGGAAACCTGAAAGCAACACAAGACCCAAACTACCTTGTAATAAGTCCTGTCAAACTCCCCTAGCCAAGTCAACACTTCTCCTCTACCGGTATGATGAGGTGCTTCACAACTGACATTCTCCACCTGGTTTGAGTTGCATGAAGCGAGTTCATATGCAGATCAGCCTTGTGCACATGCCCATCCAGCATTAACCAGCAGAGCTCGTAACTGCACTAGTAATGGGGTTTGAACCCGGTGTACAATAGCCAGTCATTGTTTATCTAGTCGTACATTTAGATTTTCAGTATTTAGCAGACACCTTTATCCAAAGAGATAAGCTAGATGGTAGATATAGTATACAGCCTGTATATTGAGGGTCCAAAAGTGGCAACCTGTCAGTGGTGGGTTTTGAACCAGGGACCTTCTGATTACTATTCCAGTATTTTAACCACTAGTCTGTAAATAACTTCTACTTTAATGTGGTCAAGCCATCAATGGAAATAAATCTGCTGTATATTTGACGGCTTGCCAGAAAAGAAAGGTTAGAAGGTTCATGGAGTCCAAACAACCCGGTTTACCGCACCATCTATCTGATAAAAGCACTGCTGAGTTTTATTTACCCATTTAAACTGGACCTGGTGCTAAAAAGCAGTGTGAGGGTGAGTAAAAGTCTCCAGCATTCTTTTTTACCCGCCTGACTCCAGACTTGAACTTCTCCACGCTGTATCGATCCCCACCAGGATTGTTTGACCCTGTTTACAGTCTAAGGTAAAGAAGGCACGTCTGCCAGACCTGCAGAGAGCCGCAAATGTCAGCCAACAGCAGATACGGCTCGGAGAACGAAGGGCACATTATTGAGTTAATCCTGGAGAGAGGGAAATTCGAGAACACAAAGAGCACCTGGGTCTCACAGAGTCATTACGGCCCGAGCTGTGGTGTTTGCTTCCCAGAAAATGGATCCATTATGCACTGGAAACATCACCACCGGCAGCATGGCCACCAAAACGCAAACTTCTCTTTCCGAGATGAGTTTTCCCGGCAGTGAAATATTATGGAATGAAATGAAACCGAGTGAAAAATGATCTCGCCTCGCCTCGCAATAATAGCTGATTGGAGGGCATGAACTCTCAGTAATGTCTTTGTAATACTTTATATCACCAAACCGTGGCTGCAGGTTCCTTTTAGCTGCAGGATAGTCATCAGTTATGGCACGGTGGCTTCAAATTTGGTAAAAACGAGGCACTGCTTTCTAAACGAGTTGGTGCGCTGGTGAAATGGTCCACCGTGAATTTTCCCAAGGCGGATCGTTTGATGAAGCTGATAAACCAGCAGAAGTGGCACTTTGTACTCCTCTGCAAACCAAAAACCATAAACGTGCATTAAGGAAGCATCAAAGGATTAGCCACCAAAACCAGTCTGCTTCCAGAGGAGATTTCCCAGCAGTGAAGAATTATAGATCTGTGTTAAAGTAAGTGACAAATGATCATGCCATGCTTAGCGAGAATAGCTGATTTGAGGGCGTAAACTCTTAATACCTTGGATACAGGATCCGTAGAGCTGCAGGATCATAGTGTTGGCATTTATTACACCATGATGCCTTAACATTTGGTAAAATAAACTGTTAGGTTTCCAGCGATTAACTTTTAGCATTATTCATGTAAGCGCTAAGCTAAGTCGGTGTGCTGGAAAAAACATTACAGTTTGAATGTCTGTTTTGCAGTAAATTTACTTCATTGCTGTACTTAAATAGTTTTTTTTAGTTATCTGTACTTTACTTTAGTATTTCTGTCACTTCATACTTCACTTACTACATTTCAAAAGAAAAATCTGTACTTTTTTCATTACTCATTACTTTAATTTTAACAAAATAAATGTATTTCGGGATAATTTTATCTCTTTATTTCGATTTCTCTAGCGCATGAACCCGTGCAAACTGAATAACTTCCCCAACTATTTTAAAATAAGTCAGTTAAATCACTTCAGGGCTGTATTCTCATCTATGGTAAAGATTTGTCATTTACAGAAAGAATCCATACATCTGTTATCTCTGGGCGGAATGTCAATCTCTCTCCTGATTGGCTGTAAATGTATAAGGGACAGCTTAGTGAACAAATGATGAGTTTCAGCTTTTTAGATCAGAAAGCCAGGAGAATAAATTTGTTTTTACTAGTTAAAAGGGCATACACAGTTAAATATGGATTTATATATTCTGTTAACATATTAAATGACCTACAAGAAAAAAAGAAAGAAATAACAAGTCGACTTCACAGATATAGATTTGGTCTGGAAGGTCAGGTGAGCAGCAATTATGGTTTTTATGATATAAACACTGGAATTTTACATTTAAAATGAGCTACATTAACATGCCGGTCGTACTGAAGTGGCTAAATGTAATTTAAGAATAAGAATCTTGACTAGATAAGATACATTTAAAAGATAATCCCTTGTGTGATGATTTACTTGTATACTTCCAACTTAAAAAGTTATATTATGGTCCCAACGCTAAATTTTAATTGATTTTTCTTTCTAAAAGTACTTGAACTTTTTTACTTAAAGTACATTTATGGTGGTATACTTTTATACTTATACTTGAGTAAAATGTATATACATACTTTTGCCATTTTGTAAACTTAAGACTACAAAGTACAGAAAGAAATGGACCGGCCTTGAAAACGTCAAGCACAGAATGAAAACTTTTACACCCGTACCTTGAAACTTGAGTGCCTCTTGAGTTGCCCTTGAGTTTTAATGTATTTTTTTCACATAAGGATATTTGGGAAACCTGTTAATGCGCTTCATGGCCCTGTGGAACACCAGATTTTAGGCTAATGATTCTTTTGGACCTATAAACACTATATACAATGTACTATAAGACACCAAAATAAAATTAGGAATTAGGAATATTGGCTCACTTATTGTTTTTATTTAATGATTATTACTTTTTACCTTTATAAGAGCCATGATAAAGATCACGGGCAATAAATATACAAAAACACGAGATATTTAACCTCACTAGTTTACCCCATGTGTGCTCCAGAGAAGATTCCATCCCAGAAGGCCATCCCAGAATTCAATGCATCACTACTTTTCTCGCAAATGTATTTTTTACAGATATGGCAGATGAATTTGATGGAAATAATAATCAACTTTAAGTCTCATCGGTTACAATTTAACTATTCTGGTACCCAGAGGGAGATGTTAGCTGGCGTACTAGCGAGTTGGCAGCAAAGCACACATAACCTCAGTTCTAAATGTAATACCCTGGCAAAATAGAGAAGGAAAAATGTCTGGCGGGTCATCATCCACTGAAAAGAAAGAACATATCTGCTAAACTGTAAAACGATCTCTCTTTAATGTTGAAGGAAGGCTGATGGGTTGGTAGCCGTCAGTCTGATTGTGGAAGAGCGTTAACCAGCTTTGTAGTTTTCTGAAACAGAACTTTGCTTTGTAGTCGACTAAAATTGATTTTTTTTTCTCCCGGAGACGTGAAAAATACTCCTGAAGCCCTGAAACGTCTCCACCAGGCAGCATTAATTGCCAGTACATTTATGTTCGGCTCTTCCTGAGAAAGCCCCGAGAACATATTTCACACAGAAAGCGACTTAGAAAGAGAATTGCATTAAACGTAATTGATTCATATTTTTTTTTCTGATCTCTAAACTGGAGGGCATAAGGATGGAGGATGTTAATGACTCTGTAATGCGCCCAGGATTGGCATCGTTATTTTAATGCCCTTTCATTAACACTTTCTATTATTCCTGCGTTAATGATGCATTATAGATGGGCTTAAAATGTCTAGTATAGCACAGAGTGCAGGATCTGAAATTAACTCTCAATACAAAGACATGCTCATAGGTGGATTGGCTAATCTAACGTGTGATTAATGGATTTACTCCAGGTTTCGTATTTCATGAGGCATCTAATGATTTATTTAGTTGTTTAATTATTGCTGGTATTTATGAAATCACCCAAAGTTACACGCGTAGTATTGCATGATATCAATCCTTCATTCATAACTTATTTCTTCACACCTAGAGAGGATTTACAGCAGCATGTTTTTGGAAAATGGGCTGTAGTTTTCAGTAGAACAAGGCAAGGACCAACTTGGCTCTGGATGGTTGCGGTATGCCTGCCATCATACTTACATTTTTGCTTCAGAATATTGTTCAAAATCATGACCCCTGCCAGAAGGATAAATAAATGATATTTAAAAATAAAACATTGAGTGCAGATGTTGTGGGACGCATTTTCCTCTCTAGGTTTGAGTCTACTCTTCACTTCAGAGAAAAAGCTCCCTGTCAGTCAATACATGGTTATTCTGACCAATCAATATAATTAAACATTTAGATCCCATAATGAGGCAGACCGGTGAAGACACTCACCTACAATTATTGAAAATTAACCCAACACGTAGGGTCCTGTTCCAAAGTAGAACACACATGTGTCCAAAGAGCCATATATATGTGAATATATAAATAAAGAAATACAAATATCAAGAAATATCAGTGCAGTTTGGTTCCACTTCTATGTCTTTGGACTCAGTTTTGAAGATTATATGTGTTTAATTTCTTGTAAATCATCTCAGATGGTCACTTTTTCCATTCTGTGCTGGCAATTATTATTATTTTTAGTTATTTTCTAGCTCTCAGTTATTTGGCCGTATTATTTAAAAAGTAGTATTATTATTTTATATCACTTTCTGTTGGTGGCATCCATTTATGTTCTATTTCTCTTCAAGCTTTACCTACCATTACAATAAGAAGGTAGTTGAGGATTACAGGCCATTAAACGAAGTTAATTTAGGGTTTTTTGTAGAACTTGGATGTTTGGTCTACAGTAATTGTCCTATTAGATGGACCAACAGTGGTTTGAATTCTCACCTCCTCTTGGAAGCTTGTGCTACAAGGCACCTAGCGAGAACATTCAGCCCAGGAACCCAAGTTACTTCTCAGTCTAGTCTGTGATCTTCTTGATCTTTCTTCCACTTTTACCGAGTTACCAGAGAGTCCTTTTCTCATCTTTTTCCTCTCCCCAGCATCTGACTCTTGATCCCTGCCCCAGTTTTTCGATCACATGTACCCGCGACCGTATTTTTCCCCCGGCTCTCCGCGAGGAGGCAAACTCGCCTCAGATGCGTTTCCTCATGCGACCCAAGAGCAGCATCAATGTTTAATGGCTCGCTGGCAGCTCCTCAGGTACGCTGTGTGTTTAATGCCTCTCCGGCCGGGCGCCGCTTTGGTGAGTATTGTTTAATGTTTTATTCAGAGCGTCGGCAAGTTTAAGTTTCCCCAGGCCACCGGCCGTGTAATTCCCCCCCCCCGGTTGAAATATCAGGGTGGCGAACCATGACACGTATAGAGGCGGCAAAACGAGCTGATCCAATGTTGGCTCCTTCTGCGAAGAACAGGCCGAATGAAGAAGGAAGAAAGGGGTGAAGGAACGTCTCACTTTCATTCGGGCGCTGATGAAAACACAGATGTGGCCCCGTGCTCTCAGGCTTCGATGTATTTATCTTACTCCAGCCGAGTGACAGTTCGTTTAGCCTCTGTTACACTCCATCCTCACTGGCAACAACAAAAATTAATAAAAGCAGAGGATTTTCTCATGGCTCTCACAGAGAGGAAATAGTCAGGGGTGATATATAAATGGTTTATGTATGACCAGGCGGAGAGGCAGTCAGGCCCCACCGTGATGCCCTTGGACAAGTGAATAAATCAGGCCACAATTAGGGGCCCTGATTACATTTAGGCAACCTTGAAAGGCTCCTGAGGCACATCCCGACAGATGTCAGTTCTACCCAATTGATTTTCTAGCTCTCCTAGTGCCCCGAGCCCTCTGTCCTCTGCTATGCCTGATTAAAAATGGAATTTAGGAATGAGCCAAGCGTCCGTCCACACGAGAAGACACAGGGGGGAAAGCTCCTGCCACACTTCTGGACTCTCTCTTCCTGCCAATTCTTATTTTCTCCCAGACATCAACAAAGTCAACAAAAATAAAACTTAACCAACCCGAACCCCATCGTTTCATGGTGGCCAACCAGGAAAAATAGCTGCTACAGCTCGCCAGAGTCTACATCATGTGGACATATGTGTGTACACACTTGACCATGAGCTCGATGCACATCATATTCAGAACCAGTGGACATTGGAATGAAGTTTTCCCTTTGTTCACTTTTCTGAAGATTTATATTGATGGAAAGTTGGCCCATCAATTGAATTCTTCGTTAACCGCAACTGTGAGTTGCCCAATAAACAAGTAAGGCGTTTTTTTGTGTGGTTGGGGTTCTGAGGGCACTCGGTCCATATTGAGAACTCTCCCATATTAACAGAACAGCCAGTGAAATAGTGATCACCACTTCTCGGTTCTGCACTATTCCTGTTCTAATCATTTTGTCCGTTGCCGGCTGTAGTTTTTTTTGTGTCTTTTACTTATTTTTACATATTTTTTAAGTCATTTACATTATTTATTAGTGAATGTTGTTTTTCTTTTGTCTAAATAACTATAAAAATATACATAGTCGTCCACCTTGACCCATTTGCGTTATGCTTACTGATTTTGACCCCCTTCCTGATTGAGAAGAGTGAGACTGACTTCCCCCCTCTGACACGTGCAATAGCCGACTGCATTTTTTCACCTGTGCGAGGCGAGTTTACATAAGCTTTGAGCATGCACACACACACACACACACACACCCTGATGGCATCATTCTTCTACGATTCGCATTTGTTCTATTGGTTTATTTCTCTCTGGGCTTTACCTCCAGCTTCATTAGGGACTGTAGTTATAAGGGATGTAACGATGCACTAGTCGCGATACGATTCATGATACTGGGTTTTAACGAACATGAAATTAACTTAAAGTTTACTTTTATTATTTCTTGTTTAATATTTTACGTAGTTTTTATTTATTTAAACAATCAGTGTCCTTTTATTTCCGGACGTATGAGTGTCAGTAAACAGATGTTATTAATATTTATTATTGTCATTATTTCACTTTTCTATCATTGTATGTATTATTATTTTAATATCGTAATTAATATTAGTAGTATTATTTTATTGTAATTAGTACAATATAATTGTTTTATTACTATATTTTTTATTTTGTAATTATTACCAGTAGCAATTAATTTAATATAGCATCCTGTTTAACGTGAATATTGATTCTTCTTAAAAGAATCATCTATATGAATCTATTCTCCAAATAAACCGATTTGGATCTTATTCGTATCTTTGAATTGTTACATCTCCAGTAGTTATAGATTTTTTGTTAATATAGGAAGTAGGTTTAATATTTTTACTGGCCAGTAAACTAATACCCAGTAAGATTTGTTGTGTGTACAACCAACAGAAGTTGGATATGGAAAGAGATGCAATACTTTCATTGGTCACTAAGATAGACATAGATGGATAGATATGCCAAAGGCTACAATAGCCAGCAATTGAACCCTCCAATCTCCAATCACAGCCAGGATGGATGAGAGTAATGTTCAGCATCGTCTAATGAGTCCAGAAGTTCACATCCTCTTTCTCCATGGATCTCATCCTGGAGGAGACCACTCACGTTGAGATTCATCAAGCTGATCATAAAATCTGTCATAATAACTTTAATGAAGGAAGTTAAACATACTTAATAACCCCAACCAGCATCTGGGCTTGAAATGATTAATAGTTTATTTGAAATTATTTATTTTTTATGAATATTTTTCACCATCTTTCCTCCTGGCCACCGCTATAAACACAGCAGTGTATTAAAATTCCTCTGCTTTAGACACAACTCTCCCTCTCTCTCTCTTCCTCTTATTGAATTCATATATGATTAATCAATCATAGAAAGAAAATATAATGCTTCCAACTTTGCAGCAACATTTTAGGGAAGACCCCTGCATGTTCCACCACAGACCAAGCTTTATAAAGCCTCATAGTGAATTGACCCACCCTCATCCCCACTTACCTGCTTTCAGGATGTCATTCCATCAAACATACTCAGATACTTCAAAGTCTTGTATGAAGCCTTGTTCTAGCTGAAGAGATGTGTCCAAGTACTTTTGGCTGTTATAATAAATAATGCTGTATATTATTTATTTTTATTATTGCTTTGGAAACATGCAATGATGAATGGATCTTCCCTGCAGTTTATTGAGAATTAAATGGAATAATTAAACATTCTTTTGGGTATCAAAGCAATTTCACTCTCTTCCATCGTAAAGTGATTTTAGACACGATTCCATTTTTTATTAAATAATTTACATGCAGATCTGTAAATTCATTAGAAAAGAACAGATTAAATCCTCCTTGGTATCAATTCTTTACGTCTTGTTTTTCGTTTTTTTTGGAACAGATTCATTCTTGAGGTTAGAATTCCGTAGTTTGGGCAGGCATTCGTAATCATCTGTACGCCCTCTGCAGTAGTCGACTGCATTTTTTCACATGGACAAGGCGAGTTCATATGCGGATCAGCCTGACGCACTCTGATCTCATTATTCCTCAACATCTATCTGCCAGCCGTCAAAATTGCTCAGTTATTAGATCCCATCCAGCTTCCACCCTACACAACAGCCAATCATTTTATATTTTCAGCATTTTAGCAGGTGCCTTTATCCAAAGCGAGTCGAAAGTAGACTTTAGTCTATAGACTTTAGTCATCAATGATGGTTAAGGGCCTTGCTTGAGTGCCAAACAGTGGCAACCTGTCAGTGATAGGATTTGAACCACCGACCTTCTGCTTACTTGTCCAGTACCTTCACTGATTGGCTACAAGTGCCCCGATCATTGTTCATGTAGGCGTCCTACCGGGTGCCATAGCTGAGTTTCAAACCATTGAATTTAAAATATCTGCCGTGGTGTTCTTGCGGGTTTTACCGCTGAGCTCTGAACTCTTATGAGCAGTGCCGTTCTGAGTCAGAGGAGGATGGAGACTACCCGAGGATGGAAGTCCCTTCTGAGTCTGGTTCCTCTCAAGGTTTCCACTGTGTTCCTCTGCTTGCTTCAGGAGGTTTTTGGCCTGGTTTCTGTTGTGCCCCTTTGAGACAAATGTCTGTTCTAAAAAGCCCTATACAAATAACATTGACTTGGCTTTATTATTTGTATAGTTTATTTTATCATGGACATCGTCTCAAAGCGACTTCACAGATTCCAGGACCGAAAAACCCGTCGAGCGGCCGAGGGCAACGACATGATCAAAGCACGCGAAAGAAAAGCGCGAGAGGAACCAGACTAGACAGGACCCGTCGTCTTTAGGTGGCCCGGAGGATAACCGAGTTCATTAGACTTTGTAGCGGCGGCTCAGTTGTTTGTCCTCTGAGCTTGTGAGGTTTGAGGGTTCAAATCCGGCCGTCTTTACGCGTCTTTACAAGCACTTAGAGTTAATTGGCAGCTCTAGCAGGAAACAAATCGAATGAACTGGCTTGTTAAAACCGCCGTGTCCTGTGACACCATCAAGCCGAGCGTGACTGAACTCTTCAGAAACTCGTCCTGTTAGCAGAGTTCGTCTGTCAGGACTGCGTGACTATACATTCGTTTGTTTTTCTTTTTTGTAAAACATGGGGCTAAAATAAGCCATTAAAATGTTTTATCTACATACATGGTGTGGAAAAAGTATATGTACATACCTTATAATTGAGGCTTAGTGTATAGCACTGTCGCCTCACAGCAAGAAGGTCCTGAGTTTGATCCCTGGTTGGAGTGACCTAGGTCCTTTTTATGTGGAGTTGGCATGTTATTTGGTACTCCGGTTTCCTCACACAGTCCAAAGACATGCTACCAGGTCGATCGGAGACACTGAATCGTCCCGTTTGTACCTGCAATGGACTGGCGCCCCATGTTATCATGTGCCTTGCGCCCGTTGAAGAGCTGGGATAGGCTCCAGCGCTCCTCCCCAGCCCTAATTAGGATAACGGGTTAAAGAAAATGAACTGAACTGAACACACCTTATATAATTATAATCTTTCTATCAGAACCAGCTTTAACTTCTTCGACAGTTGATCGCCCGTTAGTTCAATCCACACAGACCAGCATTCGCTCACCACGTGCATCAGTGAACCTTGGAGGCCCATGACCCTGTCGCGGCTTTACCACTGTTCCATCCTTGACGAACTGCTCCATACATCAACTGAGAAGAAAAATATTCACTTGTCGTGTCTTATACCTCCTCAATAGCGTTCTTTACTTCACCTGTCCGGTGCATATTGTTGTTCAGGAGTCCGAATACTTATTTCTATAGAGTATGTCAGTATTTCTACAGTAGAAGAACTTGTGTGAAATGTATATAGACTTACAGAAGCAAACATCAAACAGCCAGCAGGCTTCAGATGTGCGCCTACCTTGAAAAAGGGGAAAACGGAATAAGGCCTTATTTTTTTTAAAGCGTAAATCATTTCGACTTGGGAGGTTTTTTGTTTTTGTTCCAAGCAGGTGCTTTGTTCAGTGTCCTTAAAGGACTTAAAAATACATTTTCTGTTTGCTTACCATCAGCATTGTACTGAATAGCAATGCTGAATATTAAAGACTCTTTTGATCTTTATTTCATTAAGACTCCCTGTGTGTTTTCCTGCATTTTTCATACATTTAATCATCCCGCGCTGTACACGGGCGAGAATTAAGCGCCGAACGCTGAGGCTTTTCCTTTATTTATATTCATTCCTTTATTTTCTTTTTAATCAGGAACATTAGCGGGGTATTTACACCCCTGTAATTGCCAATCTGGAGAAAAACAAAACTTTGTCACTGTCTGTGGCTGGCACGGCGGCTGTAATGTGTGTGTACGAGCGCTCGCCCGAGCCAGATTTATACGTGCCGTAGATCAGCCGCCGTCGTCCCGGGAGCCGTAACTCAGTCGGCGCGTACTTGTTTCTCGTTATCGATGTTTGCCCGTGACCTCGCCACCGTTCCATCGCGCCTTCCAAACTGCAGAAAGGAAGG
>JAYDZG010000030.1:1023173-1034466 GCA_034509265.1 Microcambeva bendego
TCTTCTCTTCTCTTCTCTTCTCTTCTCTTCTCTTCTCTTCTCTGTATCTTCAGTAGATTTAAAATGCACCATCTGGAATTGAAAAACAAAATCTACGTACTTTACGGAGCAGAGAGCAGGAACCGGGTGACAGACCGAACTATAATTTCCCATCCAGTCCCTTAATAGGCTTTTCATCTTCCCCATTAAATTCGAACAGGGCGTGTCATACTAAACTCACGACGGGCACACAACGGTTAGCGCGCGCATCTGCCCGCCAACAATGAGCGCTCCCGATGAATACCAGAATTCAGCCGCGCTTCAAGCAAAGTAACAAAAGCCACTTTCGACTCCATTAGGTCCTTTGTCTTCACCCGGCGAAGCGAGCGAAAGCCTGGCACGCTCTCAACGACCTGGCACGCCACGCCAACCCCACGTCCAAATTGGAAATGTGAAACTAATCCCGAATTCATGAGATTAAAGAAGTTTCGCCCGCTCCTAATGTGTTGAAGAATAATCTAGTCAGACGTTTCACGTTCGTTCTGAGATATGCAGATTTTTATCCCTCATTTGCATAATCTTTCCAGAAAATGAGAAACAGATAATCAAATACCATCACGTCCCATTTATATTCAATTAGTCGTTATTTATGCACGGTCACGCCGTCAAAAAGAAGGGGTAATGGCGTGAGGAGGACGAGTGGCGTGAAGTGAGGTCTGCTCGGATCCTCCGCATCTTAAGTCTCGGAGATCAGATGCTAGTTTCAGCTTTTCTATCCAGTAACTTTTTGAAGAAAAGATGAGCGTCTACCTTCAATGTAATGCCTTCGGGTTCAGGTCTTTAAATACAGAGTCATGAGATTAAAACTACACCAACGTATGGATTATTTAAGTTTCTAACCTGGACAAATGTCACATTGAAAAGATTCCGACTCTCCTGCTAGGGAATTGAACCCAGATTTTTATATTTCTGTGAAGTGACAGCTTGAACATCCTGCTACAAGTTGATATCCAAAGCAATACAGTCCTGAGAGGATATTGTCTAAGCAGTTGAAGGTTAGGGGCCTTGCGCAAGGGCACAACGGTGGAAATCTAACAGTGGTTGGGTTTAAATGAGAAACTTATCTAATAAAAAATACTACTAATGTAAATAACAATAATATGTATGAATTGGTTTAATATTATGATTCATAGATAATAATTATTACTATTTTATATTATTATCAATATATTTTTTTCAAACTATAATTAGCATTTCATTGTATTATTTGCATTACAATTTGAATATTATTTGGATTATTTATCAAACACATTATTAGATTTCATCTTTATTTCGTTCCTAATTCAACACCAGATTATATTTAAGTCAGGCATACCTAGTACATTAAAAAAAAGCCCTGACAACCTCGTAGTTCATTAAAACTCTTAAGTTAAGACTCCGTCGTGTGTAAATAAATAGTATGACTCCGACTCATATCCGTTAGCTCGGCGTAGCTGAAACGACCCTAACTGAGCCCGAGCAGCTTTAAGAGTTCCGGTCGTGTCACCTGAGGGGAAAGACTTTTTTTTTCCCCATGACTCCTGGCGGTACGGTATCTAGGTTAATGAGCATTTTAAAGTGAACTTGAATCCGCCTCGTGTCTTTTGAATATATCATGAATCCTAGCAGGATCCAAGCCAGCTTAGGGAGAGAAACCCCGCTAAGTCGTGGGAAGTCGTTCCAATTCCTTTTCCGTTCGCCCCTCCATCAGCTTCTTTTCTTCACCCCAAATCCTCTTAAGAGAGTCCCCTTTTTTTCCGAAATAACATCATCTTCAAACAAACATTTCACTTTTAATCATTGTATTTTTCGCCTTACACAATGCGGCGCGGTGTTGCGCTTGCTGTTCGGAACTCTTCTGTTTTTTTTTTTTCCCGGGCGTCCGTGGGGAATCGCTCTCTGGCGGTTTGTGGGCTTACACTAAAGCTCTTCTTTCAAACTCGGCTTTGGAAGCCGGGAAAAGAATCTCTGCTCAGAATGGAAGGCACGAGAGCTGTGAAATAGCTCCACTTTTGAGCTCCCCTGACCAGCATTTTAAAGCAGGCGCGTTTCATTGCCGAAAGTATCTGGACTCCTGACCGCGCGTTCGTTTGAGATGGGGTTTCGAAAGAGAAGAATTCAGGTCCGGCGAAAGCCCTTCGGTAGGACTGTGGGAATTTGTGCAGTCGTTCGAATGGCTGGGTCCCGATGTCGGTCGATGAAGTCGAAGCTATTTTGTTTAATTCCAGAGCTCTTATTTGTAGGACACTGGAGTTTCTTAAATTAAACTGAGCTTTTTGACTGAGAGAGAATGTACATTTAACACACACACACACACACACAGAAACACATTAACGAGAGAGAGAGATTCACACACACATAAACACACAGAAACACACTAACACATGAGAGAGAGAGAGAGAGAGAGAGAGATTCACACACACACACAACCACACTCACACATACAGACACACACATTCACACACACATGAGAGAGAGAGATTCACACACACATAACGACACTCACATACAGACACACACATTCACACAGACATGTACACACACAGAGAGAGTGAGAGAGAGATTCACACACATTCACACTTGATACACACACACACATACAAACAAATTCACACACAGACATAACTACACACACACTCACACGTACAAACACATTCACACTCACACATGCACACAATCACACACACACAGGCCGTCACACATACACACTGTCTTTGTACTGGACAGAAAAGGGCCTTCCCTAACCTGCTGCTCAAGCCGGAATCATAGCATTTCCTTTATACGATATAACTGATCTATTACACCTGTTAGAAACTGTTGTGGCTCATGAAGAGGAATTTTACAGTACAAGGTGCATTTCCTGATAGTCTGGAACTCCAACTAATGGCCACAATTATTTCTAACACACTTTTAATGGAGTGTTTTTTTTTCTCACCCAGTCAAGAAAGTAAACCGGATCTGACCATCCGCGGCTCATCAGAGTAGATAATGTCATATAGGCGTCATCATATAGCCCACCAAGCGGCTCTAATAAAGGCGTGACTGATTAGCGCGTGTGTGTGTGTGAGTGTGTGTGCGCTTTCTTTTCTTTACAGACTTCACAAATACGTTCTAGCTGATGTTAATTCTTTGTGATTTATTGTTCTTCGCTTCAAGCGCTAATACAATTGTCTTATTTTCCGGAGTTAATGGAACAAAGAAAGTCTGCGCGGGCCGAGGATAATGACGAGGATGTAATCATGCAAATGAGAGGTATAGGGATTATGCAAATAAAAGCAGATCATTTTCCGTCTGCTCTTTTCTTCGGATATTTAATTAACGATAGGAGTCTTTTGTGAAATCGTATACAGTAGGTCTTGTCTCTTGTCTGGACTAGTCGATAGAGCGGTCGAAAGGACGTGGGTTCGAATCCTGGCTCTGCCTTTCGTTTTCCTTTTCGACAGTAATGTGACAGTATTTTGCTCAAGGGCCCAACAGTGGCTACCTGGCAGTGCTGGGACTTGACCCAGTGACCTTCTATTAAGTAGTCCAGTACTTTCACGTCTATGCAACTGACCCGGATCTTTAATCACAGCTTCCCCCTTTTGGACCAACACATTTTTGCCTCGTTAACTTTTATTGCATTTATAGGTTTCCCAAACATCCTCATGTGAACAAATACTTCAAAACTCAACATATTTTACACTCTACGCCACTCCCAGAACCAACTGGCGTTGAGTTTCAAGTAGCGCTGTGACGATACACTCGATGCAAAATGAAAATGAAGACAAATCATGACAAAGTTTCTTTAATTATTTCTTTAAAATGTATTTGTGATCATCCTTTATTCGTCCCAATAACACACATGCTTTTATTCCTGATCAAGACTTTGGGTGGAAATCTCTGAACCTGGCAACCACTAGTATGGTGACCAACTCTGGAATATCTTACCACTTTATATTCAGGCTTCATCTACAATTGATTGTATTAAATCCAATTTAAAGACAGGCTTATGGGTTTATTTAGTTTCAACTAATAAACCCTCGGGGTCTCTAAAGGCACTTTTATAAATATACTTGACTTGACCCTGTATAGCGCTTTTGGCATCAACCAGGCCAGGTGGCCAAGTGAGTATCGATACATTTTACATGGCATCCCTAGGTACCGCTTCTTTTCACCTGTCAGGTGCGTAGTTATTTCAACCAGGCAGCAGATGGCGCACTTATTTTCTCAGGACAGTTTCTTTAAAAAAAAATAAATCAAAATACGTCCAACGGATAAACGCCCTGGAGTCCGTAACCTTATATTTTGGACGTTTTGAAAATAGATTTTTCTCAGAAATGAAGCCTGACGGAACGATGCGATTCGTGTCGTGTCCTTAAGGAATCGTTTTAGTCCTGAGTATGGCTTCGGGCACAAACGACCCGTATTGTTGACCCGTAATGCTCGAGAAAAGTGGCGAGCGGGCGCGGCCGAGCTCTTAACCGCAAAGTGGTGCCCTAACGCAGAGTCTGGAGTTATGATTTATGGATCGCTGGACGTTTTTGTTGTTGTTGTTCTACGCTCGGCGTGGACCGATAACGCTAAGTACAAAAGTGAGATAAGCTCAGCGATTGCTGCTGTTGAGGACACACACTCATACGGACGTGTGTGTGTGTGTGTGTGTGTGTGCTCTATACAACCCAGCATGTTGATAATGCTATTGCCGACGGCTCACGACCTGCATGGAAGATAAGAGAAATGAGTTTTAACCTCTGACTTTTCCCGCATACTAAGATTCTCACAGACATCCCGCCAGCTGACCACAGACCCCCCGCAGCGGCGGGTATTTAAATGCAGACGAGATCTCGCGCCGTACCCTTGTACTGGGCAAGGCGAGGCAGGGCAAGTTTATTTGTACAGGACCTTTCATACACGGTGGGAAATGAAAGTGCTTCACATCAGAAAAATATATCGGGTTCGCTTTATTGCAAACATAGTCGTGGAAAAAAATAAGAGACCACTTCAAATTTGTTATTCTTTCCATTTGAATAAGAGTAGAATAAGACGACGCTGTTCGTTTTGGTTGAACACGCGTCCGGAAATGATCGTTGCCTGGTCGTTAGAGGATCGGAAGGTTGTCGGTTCGATTCTCAGAGCCTGAAAGGTCTGCGCTTGAACAAAGCACTGAACGTCTAACTGCTCCCTGCCCCCTAGTGTTCACTAGTGTGTATGTGTGTTTCACTGCATGGACCGAGTTCAAATATATATATATACATATACATATACATGTATATATATACATGTATATATATATACCCAAAACTCTCTTGCTGTCTTTGACATCTATATCCTTCTATGGACCGGATGTAGCGTACACTGGGCCGGTCAGGGTAGCGACACACACCGTTCCACCAGGCAATGCAGGATCAAACTGCACCTTGGTACCTTGGTACTTAAACATCCACCAGTGTGCCACCCAGTTTGAAAAGCAACGTAACTAGAATAGTTCCAATGTTCCAATGTTCGTCACCCGGTTACACGAGCATTTTATATGAACCCATACGCCAAACCGTCCCACCATGACAGGCTTGATTTCGGGGTCGACTGTTTGGCTTGATGGCGAAAGAAAAATAAAAAAATCGTTCACCCAATAAGTCCCGAATCGAACAACCCCGTCAGCTTCTTCCTTCGTTTCTCCATCACCCACGTCGTCCGCCTAACCACACTCGACACCTGATCAGCGAGCAACAGCGTGCGGCCCCGCCCACCCCCTCTCCGACCCCGCCATCCTCCGTTGAGTAAATATGGCCCCCCAAATTAGACCCGACAAAGCTACATTACTATCCATCACCGCTTATTAGACGCTTCAAATTTTTGGAATTAAAGCGCTAATAAGCTCACAATGAGCCTTTCCAAGAGATAAATGAGGACGGAGAACGGGGTACGGTGAAGATGCAGGGGGTCGATACCAGCCAGTCATTCATCTAAGCATTTTTTCATTCGTTGCGAACATCACGTGCTAGTTCTTCGATCTAATGTGAGCATCCAGGCGTCGGATCTAGCTGCCGATTTCAGGTTCATTAAGGAGATTTATTGTAACGTCAGGGTCGGTCTTTGTTGTCATTATACCAGGTGAACGGAAATTACGGTGTTACAATAATATACGTAAATTACAAAATGTAGCGTTAAGAAATGTACAAAATAAAAAACCCGGTGTGCGATACTTCCAGTACTTAAAACCACATAGTAGTAAATCTAACATGTAATAAGTGGCTAAAAGAATGTAGCCATCTTATCTTGAACCCGGTATAGAGCCGGGCACAGACACTCACAAAGTAGATGTCCAAAGTCAAAGCACAGCAAGTCAGAGCGATTTAATAGGCACCGATTCCCAAATGCACACTTGGCCACGTTGCGCCCACGTGGATTAAATTAAATTGAACTAATGCTTAATGGTTTAAGTCTGACCCTACAATCTCCCACAGACATGGTTCAGATACTTCCAATACTTTAACCCAAAAGAACGCGGCCATCTTACCATGATGCACCAGCGTCTGACCAAACAGGGTCACATTTCTACAGACTTCATTTAGATATTTCTAGAACTTTAGGCCACATGGTAGTGAGAACATTCGACAGTTAGACACAATTATTGTCCAATTCAAAGCACAGCGACTTCATATGAATGTTCATGGTGTGCTTTATAAGCCCTTAAGCCCGGATTGCTCCTGATCAGGGTTACAGTTGGTCCAGTTCCTCTAGACTCACCGGGTTCAATGTGGCTTTAACCAGACAGTATGGCAATCCTCCAGATATAGCCGATAATACTCACGTGTAGACGCCCGAGCACTCAAGCTTTTAATCGTGTAATAAAAAAGTAAAGATGCTAGTTGATAAAACGCAGACAATTAGGAAAAGTCAAGACGGGACGGTGCAAAGATTAATTTTTTTTCTGCTTGTTGCAGTCACTCTTGGTATAACTAGGTCCAGGCAGCGTGGCACTCTTAGTGTTAACAGTACTGCTTCCTAAATGTAAATAAATGTAATGATCGTGATGACTGTCAAACGCACGCTGTGACCGTTTGTCCGATTTTCTTTAAACTTTTAAAAGTTTTTTTTCCTTCTTCTTATCTGATTCCCAAAAAAAACCCAGAGCATTAACATCTGTGTGGCATCTGCGCGGCGTCAGAAATGAATAACGTGCGAAAATGAGTTTCCCGGGTCCCGAGGAGCCGCAGATGGTTATTATCAGATGACCGTAACCATTACTTTTATTAATGAACCCGGGGGCTGTATCGTTGCTCATCTCCCTCGCCTGCTGTAGCTCACCTGTTTGCCATAACGATTGGCACCGGAGATGGCGCCCGTTCCTCAGGACGTGTTCAGGACGTCCGTTATGAAGTCAACATCGACATGCAACATCGACGGTCACTTCAGAAGTCCTTCTGAGCTACTTTAACGCCTTGTAGCGTTGAGTCAGTCAAGACAGACAATTATTGTCTTATCTTATGTCTTGTTTTTTGTCTATTTTTATATTTATATACTAGTTTAGTTGTAAAGTCTTTAGTCTATTCTGCTAATGTTGCTATTTGTGCTGTAACTTGGGTAGGAGAGTAATCCTCTGTATGTCTTGTACATATGCAGAATTGACAATAAAACTTGACTTGACTTGACAATATTCACCTATAGGACAAATTAGTGTCTCCATTTAACCTGCCTGTAAAGCCGACACAGAAAGAGCACGGATCGCGCCACTCACTTAACGTTTATCAATAAATTAGTACCTGGTTATTTATCTGCCAGTGTTTCATAAGGAAGATTGACACACAGCAGTTAACTAAAATGTATTTTAGGTTGTATTATTGGATATATTTCAAGCCATCGCGTTAAGTATTTCTCCGAATGCGATTTATTATTAGCCTTTTTCTTGGCTAAGCCTGTGGGATTATGGAGCAGACAGCTTTCAGAAGGCTGATTTGTTAGGCTGGGATGGCGGGACGGTCAGTATTTATCTGTGGGATTGTGAGATGGTGCCGATAGTGAGAGGCGGCGTGTCCACCCTTCAGTAGGGATGTAGAACATTATTTATCCTATTGATCCGGCGTAGGAGATAAGGCTTCAAAACCTCGCAGCGATCGAGGTGATTAAAGAAATGATTAAAAGAACGTCCTTAAGGAGGCCGGAGCAGATCGTATTTTTTTTAAACGGGCACACGGTGGGAATTTCGATCACGTCTGACGTGGATCTGAGTTTTGTCTGCCGTGGTTTGTGTTCATGTATGCAGGGTAAACCGAAACGAAAACAAGAGGCAGAAAAATGTGTCTAACAAAAGATTCATCATGCACACTCAGATACACACACACGCACACATAGACCCAGGCAGACACACACACTCCGACACTGGCAGACACACTCACACAGACTCACACAGACACACACACACATTCAGACACACACTCAGCAGTGGGTTTAGTTTCTGGGCCGGTGGTGGCTGAGACACTTCAGCGTTTATTTATTTGTGGCTGAAAGTGCTGAGTCGCTGCGGCCAGAGATTCTTTCATTACAGAGCGGAAACGCGTGTGTGTGTGTGTGTGTGTGTGTGTGTGTGCGTGAGGCAGAGAGTATCATTTATTTACAGAGCACACACACACACACACACACACAGAAGTATGTGGACGCCTTCACCACATGCACTTCAACATCACTAATTCCTCGGGGTCTTCACATGACGGAGTGTGTCTGGGTGAGGCCCTAACCATGGCGCCCGGAGATCAGTTAGGGGTTGGGTGCCTTGCTCAAGGAGACTTCAGTCGTGACCTGTCTGCTCTGGGAATTGAAACTGCAACCTTCTGATCACCAGCAGGTCACGGCTGCCTCTGATTACAGTGCGGAAGGTGTGTTGGTGAACCAGAACCAGTTTAAGGGCTTTTGTGCTAAATAAACCAGTGCCCCCCCCACACACACACGCACACACGCACACACACACATACACACACACACACACACACACTTGGAGATGGACATGAAGCCTTGAAAGGTCTGTGACTTCCACTGCACTTCCTTATATGGACACAAGCTTCCTTCTGGCTTAGTGTCTACAGTGTGTTTTATCTGCCTGCTGTGTGTGTGTGTGTGTGTGTGTGTGTGTGTGTGTGTGTGTGTGTGTGTGAGAGTGTGTGTGGAGTATAAATGAATTATATGGTGTAAAACAGGCTCTTATACAAAAGGATTAACAACACACACACACACACACTTTTATTTGTTGTTATTGTCATCATCATAATTATTATTCGCATATTTACATTACATATTATTATAATATTTATTTTTTTATTATTAGTAGTAGTATTATTAAGATAGCCGTTACTCCTTAAAAGTCTCCTACTGAGGCTCCTTCATTCCTTTCAATCCCACAATTCAGTGCGGATCAAAGCAACCAACAGAGTTCTAAATGAATTCTCTTTGATGTTCAGGGTGAATTATATGAGTGGGGTTTTATTTATCAATCACCGGCGAGAGGTGAAGCGGTTTTGGGACACAGAGCGTTTCTGTTTGGGGTACGATGACGTCACTGTGCCCACTACACACACACACACACACACACTCCCTTTTTCAAAACAAACCTCCCATGAGCCTGATAGTCACGTACCTGCACCACCTTATCTGCTCCCTGCACACAGGATAGCGTGGAAACCAAAACACACACACACACACACACACACACACACACACACACACACACACACACACACAGAGGGACATTCCAGCTCCCCGCTCAGCCTTGACCATCCACTGTGTGTGACCAGCGCTTGTCCGGAGCCCGAAACATCCCGGTCAAACTGTGGGCTCATTGATCACCTCTAACACACCTGACGGCCTCCTTACACACATTAAATCACTGTGCTGCAGTGCTCACCCACCTCCAGACCAGTATAACGGTGAGTAGGGTGAGTACACTAGTGTGTGAGTAGTGTGTGAGTACACTAGTGTGTGAGTAGTGTGAGTACACTAGTGTGTGAGTAGTGTGAGTATTGTGTGAGTACACTAGTGTGTGAGTACACTAGTGTGTGAGTATTGTGAGTACACTATTGTGTGAGTACACTAGTGTGTGAGTAGTGTGTGAGTATTGTGTGAGTACACTAGTGTGTGAGTATTTTGTGAGTACACTAGTGTGTGAGTAGTGTGTGAGTACAGTAGTGTGTGAGTAGTGAGAGTACACTAGTGTGTGAGTCGTGAGAGTACAGTAGTGTGTGAGTAGTGTGTGAGTACACTAGTGTGTGAGTACACTAGTGTGTGAGTAGTGAGAGTACACTAGTGTGTGAGTATTGTGTGAGTACACTAGTGTGTGAGTAGTGTGTGAGTATTGTGTGAGTACACTAGTGTGTGAGTATTGTGTGAGTACACTAGTGTGTGAGTATTGTGTGAGTATTGTGTGAGTATTGTGTGAGTATTGTGTGAGTACACTAGTGTGTGAGTTCACTGTGATGCCGCTCGGTGGTTAGCAGTTAGCTTCTGATCCAGATGTTCATCTGTTAGCGATTCGGCGGCGGCGTTCTTCACAGCAGCTTAATCATCAAAGGTCTCAGACCACCATGGATCAGTGGGACATAAACACCACTCACTGTGTTCAGTACTAAATTCCGTCTCTCTTCACCAGTGTGAGACGGGTGTGGGTGCAGCACAGCTCCGTCCTTCTCTCACACCACAAATCCACCTTCTGCAGCTTCCCTGAGGGGTCTGAGCTCCAGCATGTGATGCAGGTTCTAAAGTATTGGAGGTTTAGGACCAGCTGCTCCTGTACTTGGAGTTTCTCGGAGTTCCTCCTTGAGGATGATGATGATGCTGAAGATGTTTGATCATGATGTTCCTGAGAACTTTAGGAAGCTTCAGCTCAGCAGAATCTGTTATTATTCATTTCTGACCAGTCACAGATTCAGGATTTAATTTATTTATTTAGTTTCTTTTGCTTTAAGCATGTAGATTTATGGAGATATATTTTTATATATATTTATTTTAATATTTATTTTGCTGATGTAGGTTTTTGTTCTTCGATGTTCTGTAGGTTTTGGAAGGAGGCGTGTCGGTTGAGGCTCTGTGGTGAGTTGTACATCGCCCTCTGGTGGTGACAGACTGCATGCTGCAGTGTTCTGTAGCGTTCTGAAACGTTCTCTATTGTTTTGTAGCGCTGTGTCACCCCTGCTGGTGACGGGTTCTACAGGTTCTACAGCGCTCTAAAGAAACGAAAACATCTTTATTTATTTATTTATTTATTTATTTATTTACTTATTTATTTATTTATTTATTTGTTTGTTTG
>JAYDZG010000030.1:1136446-1148387 GCA_034509265.1 Microcambeva bendego
GAACACTAGGGGGCGGTGAGCACACGTGCCCGGAGCGGTGTGCAGCCCTAGCCACGGCGCCCGGGGAGCAGTTAGAGGTTAGGTGCCTTGCTCAAGGGCACTTCAGTCGTGAATCGAATCGGCAACCTTCTGATCTCTAACCACCAGACCACGGCTGCCTCTAGAGCTCTGAATTGATGAAGGACGTCCAACCGTCTCGTGATGAAGGGATCAGGAGTCCACGTACTTTTGGTGATATAGTGTTATATAGATAACTTTTTAAATATTATTATTATTATTATTATTATTATTATAAGCTCATTTATCAGACCCGGCTTCTAGTTTGTGCTCCGTCCGGAGTGAAACGTTGGCCCGATCGATTCGGAGAGCTGATTGTCGTTAGCACTAAGGCCCACGTTTTACAGGAGGGATAAAATTTGCCGGCATGAATCGATGAGCCGAGCTGTCGGGCTGAGACGCCTTGACCTTTATCACACAGGAATTATTTCTGTTTAATGATCCAGTGAGTGCGAGTCACAAAAAATAACCAGGAGAGAGCCGACAAACCGTCGTGACACGGTCCGTACACACACACACACACACACACACACACACACACACACACGATCCCCTGCAGATGCTTTTCCCTCTGTGTTTGTATCCTGGCATCCGAACACGATCCGGTTTAGCCCGTCGGATGATTGTGTGTCCGAACTGGACGGATCCTCGGACAGATTGTGTTCTCACTGATGCCTCGTCCCACCGGGGGGGCGGGTGCAGATGCCGTTTCATTTTGGGTTGTGCCTTCTTTTTTCTCTCGCTATTGAAGGATCGCATAAAAAATTCAGAGCATTATAATACAGGATCCAGATGAATCATGAATCCTTAATGGATATCAGGCCTAAACATGCTGGCTGACACACACACACACACACACACACACACACACACCAGAAAATAAAAAGGTGTTGTGTTCTTGTGGCTTCGATCTGAAACCTACTGCCTACATCAGACAGAGCTGGTGCAACAAAGAAAACACTTGGCATCGCTAACACTACATTACCCAGAACGCACTGCTCAGTTGGCACAGAAGACGTGCCATGTTAGAAATGCCTCCCCGTTCCATTCGTTGATCACTACGTAGTGCGCTCATACAGGGGACTGAATTCAGGACGGTAGTGAATCTTTTCGGACAACGCAGTGCATTATGGGTATTCAAGACCGGCCAGTGTACATCGGTTGCAGTGCATAATGGAATTATTTGAAGACACTGAAAATGTATAAAGGTTTCGGACACCCAAAATAGTGCACTAGATACTGAATGATGCGATACATGGGATACCTCACGGCCTCTGGACAGGCTTGAGACTGGCGTGGCTCTGGGTTTCAGAGCATGTTGAGAACTGATTGTGTCAGACTTAAGACAATAGACTAAAATATATTATTAATGTATGCCCATATATAAAGGCATTATTGTGGAATAATATTTCATACAGTAATATACGTGTCACATATGTACATATGCGATAATAAATTGTGTTGAGTTACAGAAGTAATTAGAACTACAGATTTATGTTTTTTTATTTATTATTTTTTATATAGTTAAAAGAATACATATGTATTGTTGGAACGTGATTTATTGGAAACTACCAGTCAAAAAATAATCAATTAGCATATATATATTAGCAGTGTGTTAAAGGGGTTTAAAATAAAATATTAAAGGGTTTATACTGTATAAAGGTGTCAGAGGGTTTATAAAGGCATGGAAAAAATAAGAGACTACTTCAAAATGATGATTATTATTTTTTAGATTAACAATTTCTATTCATGTTTGACCAAAATGAGAAATATTTTTCTATTCTATTAGGATTTTATTCTAGTTTATAGAACAAAACAACACGGCTCATTTTGGTCAAACACACCCCCAGGAATTGCAAAATCTTTGAAGTCGTCTCTTATTTTTTTTCCCCCACGACTGTATATAAAAATAACCATATTCACATTCTCACCTACCCCGTATTCTAAATCTGCGCATTGCTAACCAATCACACGGCACACACTTGAAGTATCTTCTCTATGGCAACAACTTTACGACTAGCCAGACGCACCTCGCGTACTCCGAAGAGACGAGCTAGTTTTTTTTTTTTGTTTTGTTCTCTCCATTTCTCGCCCTGATGTTTTCATAGCCTCTGCAGCTCCATGGTATATTTTCCTAATACAAGGAGCTGTCACGATCACCAGTGTCACAGCGCGTCCGCTCCCCTCGCCTCCCTTCGGCTGAAGATGGGAATAAAATGCTAATGTCAGGTTTGATTATCGGGACGCGCGGCGTACGCGCGGCCGGAATCTTAATCACGAGCCGCTCTAGTGTTAATGTGTGGCGTATTCATAAATACCACGGCGATATCCCAGACTGGGTAATTACTGCAGTCCCGCACACACACAGCCTTCCTATTAGTTTCAAGTTGTTCAGAGGCCGCTGTCTGCTAATATGGCAACCATGGCGATGAAGCTATTAACACCGAGCCACTAAAACGTCTCCCGTCCAAGCACTCCTATATGTCGGCGTACAAGTCAAAGAGATCCACGTACGCCTCAATCTTATGTCTGGTCTGCTCTTTATTTATGTATTTATTCATTTTAACCAGCGAGAGAAGAACAAATGTCATCAGTCCAGTTCATTTTCTTTAACCCTTCATCCTAATCGGGGTCGCGTAGGGGTGCCGGAGCCTATCGCAGCTCTTCAACGGGCTCACGGTAACACCCTGGACGGGGCTCAGGTACACACAGGAGTCTCCAATCAACCTGGTAGCATGTCTTTGGACTGTAGGACGAAACCCACTCGGACACGGAGTGAACATGCAGGACCTAGATCGGCGCACCCGGCGATCGAACCCAGGACCTTCTCGCTGTGAAGCGACAGTGCTACACACTAAGCTTAGGTCCGAGTGAAGTGTATCTTTTACCTGGGTACCATTGCAAACTGCCTGGATAACATCAGTTCTCTTCTTGCTTCGATATTAGATCACGTAGGGCCGCATTGTGTCAAATTAAAACACAAGGGGCAGCATATAAACCCCGCTTAGCCCCGTCCTTCCACATAACGGCTGCTCGAACGTTCATAAGTATTTTTTTTGGTCTGTTGAGGTTTGTATTCTGCCGTGTACACTATTTCCTACAATCAGTATGTGGACTGATTATTCTAGATCGCCTCTAGGAATATCCTTGGTTGTTAAAGATGAACAAAACAGCTCTAAACGTATTCAATTTCATTTTAGGATACCTACGCTCTCCTACGATTTATACCGTTTTAAGTTCTCGAGCACTTTTGGAACTTCATGAACTATAACTTCAAAACGATTGTGTCAACTTTAGTATTTTATGGAACACGGCCTCTCTGGAATAGAAAGTACGACCCACAGTTTGTAAGCTCTAAAACTTTATTGCTTTTATGACCAGATCGACCCAGTGTCCCTCTGCTCCTCTCACTGACATCTGAAAGACTTCTTTCCGAACCCAAAGATTGAGTGATCAATAATCAATAGGTTAGACTCTGCTAATGAATGGCAGGTCACCAGTGATCTATACATTATGCTCCAGTTAAAGAGTCACACTGTAGAAAAAGACATGAATTATTCTGTCAGATGGAAAAGTGCCATTTCTGCTCCACTCGGTGTTTGATGGGCATCGTTGTTGTTTTCCGGCAGTCATTGTTGCTGCCGCATTCGATTAAAACGAACCCACAGTGTTTTTTTTATATTTAATAAGTCTTTATTGCACACACTGTGCAGAAGCAAAGTTATGCGACCCTCAAAGGATGTACAAACAGTGCAAACTGTAGACAGACAGACAGATAGACAGATAGGAAGGATGGGATGGGATGGGATGGGATAGGATAGGAGGATGGGATGGGATGTAATGGGGTAGGTAGGTAGTTAGCTTGGTTGATTGGTGGGTGTGTTGGTAGATGGTAGGTAGGTAGAACTTTATTGTCATGACTCAGTAGAGGGTAAAGAAATGGTGGGTGGGTGGGTAGGTAGGTAGGTAGGTAGGTAGGTAGGTAGGTAGGTAGGTAGGTATAAATTTATTGTGATTACTCAGTACAGGTACAGGGTAAAGAAAGTTAGCATCTACCAGATGTGCAAACAGTAATTGTGCAATGGAACAGCAAATATCAATAAACTTGTGCACATGATTTATGGTAATATATGGTCATTACGGTATTATGTATGGTCTACAGTATATACATGGAATAATAAAAGGCATACAGGATTAGTTAGGGGTGTGATATAGTATTAACATCAACAAGAGATTAGATACACATGTATTATAATAATAGTAATAATAAAAATATGTATACATGTAAACTATACAACCATAATTAAGTAAGGTGCAGGTGAGAATACACTGATTAACTGATTAACTACACTATAGTAGCCAACATTATGGGCTTCCCCGACTATTAAGTATAGCACATAAGTGTTTCGGGAGACAAACGCTAAAAATATCCAAATAAAAGCGCATTGCAAAGATACAAATCAGGATAACCTGAGATCACTTAGAACATCACTTTAATTCGGTTATGGTGGCATGGATGTTCCTTTGATGGTAACAAAACAGAACACGAGCAGACTTAGAGCAGACCAGAAATCCTATCATCACCAAGCACTAGGAAACCAAGGGTTCTTCCTTCATCTTACAACATCCAATGAACTGCAAACAGAGCTGGAGACATCTGAAGTACCAGTTCCAACCCGAACATCTAAACGTACATAGAGCCAAAACAAGCCATAACACCTCAGAGAAAATATCTCATGGACAGATGAAAGTCCTTAAATGTTTATTTAGTCTCAAAAGACGATCTATAATGTTGTAGGGCTGCTTTTCTTCCTCTGGCCCTGAAAGCCTAGAACGTCTTATAGGAACGATGGAATCAGAAGATGAGTCCTGCAGCAGCACACTTGGAATCCAGTTCTGCGGTCGGGAAGAAGAAACCCATAAATACTCGCACTTATAATAAATTGCAGTGAAAGAGTGTAACAACCTTCCAGACAGGTCAGCGATGGCTATTAAAATGTTTGGTGGCAGTAAATGTCGACGACGTCTGTAATTACATACACAGTGTGTCGTAAGATTTCCTGGTGTCTTCTGTACTTGGTTGTTTTTAATCCAAATGATATAACCTGGTCGATTTTTTTATTCTATTCTCGTTTCTTTTTTAACACCGCTTCCTCCCGGGAGCGCAAATCGTCCATATTAAGTCAAATCCAGTTTCTTTTTCTGTAATCATAGGTAGAAAAGGAATATTTGCGAGATGTCACATGGCTGGAGAAAACCAGAGACGAAAGGTTTCACTTAGAATCTCGGCAACTAAAGAGTTCTGAATGAATAATTTACACCGTTCCATGCTAACGGGATAACTGTGTACAGTAACAACATGTACCTATTTAACAACGTTTCTTTAATCAAATCATGAAGCCGTTTTGGCTTTTACTCTCAGTTTGTATGCTTCTCGTGATTCCGAGAGCAGTGCGGAAATAAACGAAGGATTAAGACCGAAAAAGGGATCGCGGCGCTGATGAGGCTGCAGATGCTGGAGATGCCAGCGCATATGTTATCGGGTCCCTGTGTCCCTGCACTGCTGGTTTTACACCAGTCGATAAGGATCGCACTCTACATGCCGTCCTCCAGGGACGAAGCTGATCTGATACGAGTGCAAGAGAAAAGATCAAAGGGTTTTTACTTCTTTTTAGTTTTTCTTTCGAAACTAATAATAAAAAATACATAATTCACTCGAACTGAGATGGAAAAGGCGGAGTCATTCGGTCCTCGATTGGTCGTGCGGTGCCAGCGTATAGAAAACCATCCATTCCTGTCAGCCCTGGACGGTCACATGACCCAGAGATCCTTAACATGTATATCCATCAAAGCGTTATTTTATTTTTTCTAAGACTCGGTAGGACAAAAGTACTTGTTCAACCAAGCGAGGATACTTATTGACTTCTTCTTCGATTTAATACGTGCCCTATGCGTGTCCTCGGTCATTCCTGCTGGCATCCTGACCCCCTAGAGAAACCCCGTCTGACCTTTTCTACGTTATGCATTTTTACCTGTGCCTGTTCAGGACACGGCCCAAGCTTAGCTTGTGTTGAAGGCTTTTATTTATCAGACCACCGGGCCACCCCGAGCCCCAATAAAAGTGTAGCTTCGCGATAAAATTGCTATGCTGTGCTAACAAACATGTAGTGTAGGCAACTCGGAATCCAAATAAGAAATCTAGGAATGGCTGGGTTTTTTTATCACTAGCTCAATGTTACTAAAAATCCTTATCAGTCTTGTTCCTCAAAGCAGAGTGACATTATATTTTATCTTGTTTGCTTTGTAACATTACTTGATGCCGGTCAAAGTCACAGAGGGTGTCGCTCCCCTCAAACACAGCCAATCACGCCCAAGTGGCTGATAACTGATATGGACTGATACGGCCTTTTTTCAATTCAGCCAATTTCATGACACTTCGTGGGAGGCTTAGTGGGTAGCACGGTCGCCTCACAGCGAGAAGGTCCTGGGTTCGATCCCCGGGTGGGGTGATCTAGGTCTCGCCGTGTCCGTGTGGGTTTCCTCTGGGTACTCCGGTTTCCTCCCACAGTCCAAAGACATGCTACCAGGTTGACCGGAGACACTGAATCGTCCTGTAGGTATCTGGGATGGACCGGCGCCCCATCCAGGGTGTTACCATATGCCCGTTGAAGAGCTGGGATAGGCCCCCCGACCCTAATTAGGATGAAGGGTTAAAATCTGCACTATTTTTCTATTGGGCCAGTTGTAGCCTAGTGGTTAAGGTACCGGACTAGTCGCCGGCTCAACTCACCACTGCTAAGCTGCCACTGTTGGGCCCTTGAGCGATGTCCTTAACCCTCATTGCTCAGACTGTATACTGTAACTGTACTGTAAGTCGCTTTGGATTAAGACGTCTGCTGATGTTAACACATAATGCAAATGACCAAACATATGTAGCAACCCGACCATGAGCCTTCTGGACATGTGCGTCATAGTTCCCACTATAGTTCCCACTATAGTTATTAAGGTCTCTTTGCAGGTCACTGGAGTTTCTGAGATTATATAAAGGCTATTACATCATACAGTCTGAGCAATGACGGCTAAGGGCCTCGCTCAAGGGCCCAACACCAGCAACCTGCCAGTAGCGAGGTTTGACCCGGCGTCCTTCGGATCAGCCGTCCATACCCACCGAGCTACGTCCGGCCCAGTTATGAGAACGTTTGGTGAACTTCGTACCTCAGTGCCGCCACAACTCTTGTTCTTGAAAATTCCGACCCACTTTACGTTACATTCTAACACAGGCTTGGAATTTGCTAAACATCCGATTAGTCTTAACAGGAAATACAGACGGAAGCGTGAATAAGCGACGGCGCACTCCATACACTTTCATCAGCACTCGGATGGAAAAAAAACCTGCCTCAGCTAAATCTGAAGCTCCTACCGAGCTTTCAGTCATGTGACCACTAAATCATTTGCTATTGTTCTTTTTTTCTTTTTAAATTCAGCCAGACAGCATCAGAGCTGAGCACAGGACCCACCGAGGACGAGCGGGAAAACACTCCTTATTAGTCAGGACAACTGGTTCAGATGTGGCGGTTAGAGAGCGTAATTACTACTAATGACCATTAGAAGTTCGCCTTTCAGCCTTCAGGGATTTGGGAAAAGGGCTTTCGTCTTATCGGCTGATTAGCGCAAATCGAGGAGGCCGGATCCTGCATGTTAAGTAAACACGGCCGAGATGTGCTGCTTTATCTGAAGAAGCTTAATGGAGTGGCAGAAATAGAGTCCGACTTACAGCTAATGCCTGCGTCCAGACACACGCTATAATGCAAATAGGAGCCGGCAACGGTAAACGATTCCCCCCCCCCAGTCTCCTTTATTGCTGAGCTTTAAGTTAAGCTTTGACGTAGAGTAAAATCGAATAATAACCCGACATGCCCTCAATGACCGGACTTGACCTCTTCTCGGACACCCGTCACCTTTCTTTGATATTTCCTAGTATATTTTGGAGAAGATATTCAAGTCCGTTGAGTAAAAATATCATTTCTGTTTAGTCAATGTATTTCAAAAGGCTTCACCAGGGTGAAGAAGCTGATCATCCGTTTGTAGATCTTCTGTGAAAAGTTCGATGGTTTGGTACACGAATCACCAACACTCGATAATTAACAGCGTCAATTTACAATGGAGAAAAAAACACTATTAATATTGCTGAGTGGTTCCATCGGCTACACGCCTAGCCCTCTTCACATTGAACCCTACATGCTAATCAGAACACTTTATCCGGGATCTTGGGAAGCCAGTCTCCACCCTGCGGTCGTATGAATCCCTTCGTCTCCCTGATTTGTCTCTCATTTCGCCATTCCGTCCTAAATAAGGCCTGTATGCACGTCCACCTTTAAACGTCGGCTCTCGGAGAGCGAATTACAGGCCGAGTAATTAGTTATCGACGGTGTACTATTGAGTGAAATGATCTTATGAGACACGCGGGACTGCCGTTCGAGGACTCCGCGCTAATCTGTTATCGGACCGGAGAAAACGCATCTCATTCGCACCTGATCCTCAGGTGACTCGGTTTTTACCGATGGGAACTGAAAGGAGATTCGGGGACACGAAGCAAGATCCAGAACAAACGTACGTGTTGAGACGGCCGTGGGATCAATCGCAGTTCATCAGTTCGTTGTCTTTGACCGCTTATCCCAATCAGGGTCGGGGATGGGTGCCGGAGCCTATCCCGGCTCTTCGAGGGGCGCAAGGCACACGGTAACACCCCGGATGTGGCGCCGGTCCATCGCAGGTACATACAGGATCATTCAGTGTCTCTGATCAACCTTTCGGAGGAAGCCCACCCAGGACCTTCTCGCTGTGATCTACGCTGATCTCTATACTAGAACCGAATCTACTTTAGATCTACTCCTGCCGTCAGAGAGCTCACATGAATAATGAAAAAGGAAACGTATAGGAAAGCGTCGGATTCAGTCAGAGACGGAACGCAATTCATTACAATTCGGCTCCGAGTCGCATATGCGCATATATACATTAACTACAGCCTACATTAACCGAGTCTGTCGTATTCAGATCGGATAAAAAATGGTAGCGGAACAAAGCCGGAGGACACAATATGCGGCTTCGGCTGGAGCTCGGCTTCTCCAGACATATTTGAAAGTTATTAAGCTCGGTTGTGTTCCAAGCCCGCGACAAAACGAACCCAGATCTTAACGTCATGTCATTTTTTTTACCGGAATCATTACGTACCGGAAGTGATCTGTAAGTTCAAATCAGTCGAGTCTCACCTCTACTTACTGGTGGACCCCGGAGCAAGGCTCACTGTTTAAACTATAAATGCCAGCTGTAGCCTTGTGGTTAAGGTACAGGACTGGTAATCCAAAGGATGCCGGACCAAGCCCTGCCACTGCTAGGTTGCTGCTGTTGGGCCCTTGAGCAATGCACTTAACCCTCATTGCTCAGACTGTAAGTCTCTTTGTATAAAAGCGTCTGCTTAATGCTGAAAATGTAAATATGAACGATTAACAAGCTAATATCAGGGTACCTGTTCAAAACACATGCAGTATTTGTAGAGTCATATAAGTGGCTACAAGTCAAATATTAGAAATAAAATGATATGGCCAAATTAAATAAATAAATCTACAATCTAAAAAAAAGTAGTTCCGGTTGTGTATCTTTACATGTACGAATTCCAGGCGCCTCTCTTTAAGGTTTTAGTGCTAAGACGCTCACCCTAAAGCTCCAAATATATCCGAGACCAGTCGAATTGTGCGAATTATAGTTTCCGTCGTTAAATATCTCATTGTGTTGATGATACCAGCAAGCCAATATCATACAGATCCCTTATTAAGCTTTGTATTGTTTTATAGCAACTTCAAGTAGAAGATTTAATGTCTTTAAATACACAACGTGCGCCCCCCTGAATTATTCAGAGTGGAATAATATGTTTCTTTATAAGCCCATACATAAAGTGTGATCAGGAGAAGTTTCTCTACACTACAGAGTAGACAGCATTTCGTTTTACTGTCCGCCATTGATTTCACACAGTCACAGCAGAACCGAGATCACGAAGCCGCGATTGTCTTCCACGTCCAGGATCGAGTCCCTCAACGCACGTCTCATTTTTCTCCATCGTCGGAACACAGCCGGCGTAAAAAAAGTCTCGTAAAAGAACGTATAAACGGATCGCCGTGTGTTCGCTGCCCTCCACTTACTCCCAAAAGGCCGGAACAAAGTACAATAGATGTAACGTCGCACCGCCAAGCGCCGGCTTTTCACTCCGCTCCTTATTTTCTCTGCTCGCCAAATTGAAGAGCCGTTGTGTGCTCCAGCCAAGAGAAGAACCTGACCGTGAAGAGTTATAGCGGGACACGGCGTTCGCTTTCATCTCAATTAAAGCGATTCATGAACTGATTTCAGAGTGCCGGCGTTTAATACGACGCCGGGGTCTGAAGAGCCGCCGTCGTCTCCGGATTAATGCAAACCCGAATCTTTCTACTGTTTGTATAGAAGCGCCTGATCGGCACAGACGTACGTTTGCATCACCACTACGAGACGCCTGCCGAAAGAAATATGAAGGAATGAGCCCGTCGTTCGTACATTCTCAGAGTTTTGCTTGCATTCAGGAGTCAAATCAGTTTTCTTGCTTAGAATTCGAGTAATCGAATATCCCATCAGGTGTTCCTGACATAGAGAAGTGCTGACGTACATGTACAGAATAACGAGGAATAAAAAACAGATCAAATATCAGTTTCTCAAGCTGTTCTATATCAGATCAAACCTTGCTACCTGCTGCCTACCTGATCAGCTTCTCAGATCTGCAAATAAATGAAAACCGCACTGAATCCTGGGATTATTGAGTCGGATGATCACTTATAGTCAAGCATCCTCCATATTGAAAGATCATTTGTCCTTACAGATGTAAAGTTCCACACAGGAATTCATTCATCGTTTTGTTTTACCGCCACTTTAACACGATCAGGTTGTCCTGGGCGTCACGGATCGTCCAGAAGGCGGCAGACGGGTTGCCAAATCGAGTCACGAATCGCAGTAGGCTCATCTACATCCTGTAACGCTCGACT
Source organism: Microcambeva bendego (assembly GCA_034509265.1). Taxonomy (NCBI): domain Eukaryota; kingdom Metazoa; phylum Chordata; class Actinopteri; order Siluriformes; family Trichomycteridae; genus Microcambeva; species Microcambeva bendego. The sequence goes on from JAYDZG010000030.1 coordinate 1,147,567, forward strand.
GCAATTTCTATCATTTTATCATACATGATAATATAGAGGATTCCGCTTTTCCTCCAACAGTCCAAAGACATCCCACCAGGTCGATCGGAGATGCTGAATCGTCCAGGGTGTTACCGTGTGCCTTGTGCTTGTTGAAGAGCCGAGATAGGCTCCAGCACACCTCCCCGACCCTGATTACGATAAGGCGTTAAAGACAATGAACTGAATATAGATGATGACACTTTGATCACAGCCCGTTAAGGCCTGCTGGCGGTTTTGCGACCCTCTTGTGTCCGGCCCAGTTTAAAGAAGAACTCTATTTTTTTTTTTTAAGTCTTCCCTCTCTCCCGGGGGTCTAAACGCATTTCAAACAGAACAGCGTTCACACTGATCCCACCTCGGACAGCACCTCACTCACACCTAGAGATCTAACCAGACGAACCATCGACGCCGGCCCGTTCAAACGCACAGAACAAGCTAGAAGTCGAAATTAAAACGCCGAGACGCACACGTTCCGCCTAATTAGCGCCATCTGTCAACGTAACAACAGTCTGCGAACGGCAGACGAACTCGCTTCTTTGGTTACAATCCAAAACGACTCATTCTACCCCCCGTCGGAATCCAGCTCCAAATATCAGAACCATCGAGTTCACGTTTTAGTCCTGTCAGATCCTCACAGACTCCGTTCCACCTCTCCGGATATCGGTGCATAGAGAGGAAGTAACGGGCGATCCTCGTTTCCCCTTTTCTTCTACATGAGTGCATTTGATTGACAGCCGGGTGTCGTCGTCTTTTCTCTGGTCTAAGTGAAAGCCAGTGAGGGTGGGAGTGAGTAAGAGAGA
>JAYDZG010000030.1:1241463-1255819 GCA_034509265.1 Microcambeva bendego
GTGGCCAATCCATGTGTGACAATGATGTCTCATGCTCCCTGAACGACTCTCTCACAATTTGAGCCTGATAAATCCTGGCATTGTCATCTTGGAATATGCCAATGCCATCAGCGAAGTCCATTAATGGAATAACCTGGTCAGTCAGTATTTTCAGGTAGTCAGCTGACCTCATTCTTTGAGCACATACTGTTGCTGAACCTTTCGACATGGTTGTTTAAGACATGAGAAGCAACTCATTGGACCAGTTGGGGTTCAATAACTTGTTGCCAGCTGAAAGATAGTGATTATCCAACAGGAGGTTCGTACCTGTTTGCTAAGTTACATCCAGTTGGCGACTTTTTTAGCCAGGCAGTGTATTTCTGTATATGTGATTCTTTAAAAAAACAGGTTCAGGTTTCGTTTCTTGATGCAGCGGCGTACTGTTTAAGGTAACAATGGCTTCCTGAAGTACTCCAGAGTTTGTCTGGCTGTATTTATCACAGTAGTAGTTTGAGCTTCTGCATTTTTTATGATGTTTTACAATATTATGTGCAGTAAAAATCTCCTATGTTTTTACCCATTTATGATCCCTTCACTTGTTACAAGTTCATTTGCTCACTGATTATTTCAATTGAATTGTTTTTGAGTGTGTTGAGTACTTCTTTTATTTTCTGTTAACATTTACCGAATACAACGTAATCGATTAGTAAAACCACCGCACATTCATCTTCGTACTTCAGAAATAGATTCTCAGCGATTTTTATATTTATTCCTTAAAAATGTCCCGGCTTTTCTGAAAATGAGATTCTGTAAAACGTTTATATTATTCTAGTTCTCAAACTACCAGTCGTGCATTATGATCAGTCCATTGTAGAACGAACAAAAGCAATCCTAAATGAGGATGTAGAACGGCTCGGTGGAAATTTTATTCACTCAGTGCATGTAAAAGTGACGGGTTTGTCTGTGCCGACACACAAAAGGCTTTTTTTCTTTTACATTTCGGTCTCTGGTAAAACAAAAGCAAAGCACATTAATGTAATTATGCTTCTGGGATGAGAAGTGGTTTAAAAATACTTGTAAAACACTTATGAAGAACGTAATGCAATTTTTCATAAGTCGTTAGCTTCGAAAGTCAAGCTGCTTATATCTCTGTTTCTTTTTAAAAATGCACAAAAGCAACATCGAACGATAAAAAACGAATCATTACAACAGCACACAAGTAGGTTCGTGATTAAATATTCATTAGAGCGCCACATGGGAAAGAAGCACAAACGATTCAGCAAGAGACTGATTCCTTTTATTTATTTATTATTGTTTGATAGATATTAGATTCTTTACCAGTTCAATCACAGATGAATCAGAAACCAAAGCAATGCCAGGTTGTTGTTTTTTTTTTACCTCCAGACAGGCACAGACCTATTTTGCTGATCAGTAGATGTTAAGAGAATTGATGTGGTGGTTTTTCTCCCAATTTTCTCCCTGATAAATCTCTACCGCTACTCTCACCGCCCCGCCGCATACATGAAGGATAGCACACGCCCTTTTTCACCCGCGAAGCCACAGACAGAATAACCAAAACAAACTACCATCACATCTCTTCTAGTTCCGAGAGCTTGGAACAGTAAGAGTCAGTTTCTGGAGTATTGCCAGTTGGTGTCATACCAGTGGCACCATCATGAGTCAAGCTCTGACCCTAAGACCCTCAGTGTTGCACTTGCAACATACGTATATATATATATGCAAGTCGAGTTCATAAAGGGATCAGCTTTGTGTAAGAAGAGCCAAACCCTATTTAACTCATTCCTCCCTCTGTCCGACTACCCATCCTGTCTGAACAAGACCTAATCTTGTTCATGTAGGCACCCAGCACAGCCAAATGGCTGAGCTAAGACTTGGATTAAACCAGATTATTCTGCATTCAATGTTGGGAGCATGTGTAGTTCATTTAAAGCCAGATTATTCTGCTCACTTTTATGATCCCCTGCGATGGACTGGCGCCCCATCCAGGGTCGTTTCCATGCGCCCTGTGTTGAAGAGCTGGGATAGGCTCCAGCACCCTTCCCCGACACTACTTAGGATAAGGGGTTGAAGAAAATGAAGCAGGTTTGTTTCGGATTTGATAATAGACACGACATGTAATGAGACTCGTAGGATGGGCGTTGGGGTTCTAATCGAAGGTTGAGTTTTTAAATCCCACTGTTATGGACTTGAGCAAGGCCCTTAACCCTAACACCTCCATGGGTGCCATACAATAGCTGAGACCACTTTCTGACCCCAAACAACTTGTATACTTATATATGATAAAAAAAGGCATTCGGTTCTAATATTGAATAAGTAAAAGATTTTCTCTGGGTGGCTGCTGTGAAAAAAAAATAGAGACAATATGTCAAAGGTTATACCCTGAATGACATGCTCAGACATGTAGTGTCGATTACAGTGTTTATAACACTGCAGATATGAAGATGCACTTCTGAACAGCCTAGACAAATCTAGACAGACAAATAATGTGCCAGATAGCATATGTCCCCATTAAAGGGGCATCGATGAAAAAGGTCAGTCATACAGAACGATCCATTACTCACTCTCCTCAGCTGATCAGTGAAGCGGCTAAACTACAGAAGTACCATATGACGGCCGGTTTGGACTTCATTAATATTGTTGACAGCTCGCAAACTTTTTTAGAGGTCCAAGTTGTATCAGAATAATGATTCTTGTATGTGAACTAACAGTCAAAATGAGTACAACAAAATCCTGTGTATTGGCTTGTCACTTTAGTCTAAAGTTACAAATACAAGCATTATTAAACAAGGTCTTGTTCATTTTATCAAATTACATAAAATAAGAGTGAGACATTCTACAATAAGTATCTAAATTAGTATAAGATTGGGTATTAAAGAGAGATCGAACAAATGCTCGGCAAGCAAACATGGCATCCTGTGGAAGAATTGTCAATTGGTGTTAAAGAAAAATATTTGCAAATAATTTGTCGTTCACCATCGACCATTGACTTTCGAACCCTGGTGGCATTACACGAGAAACCGTCCCGCTAGCGTGATAAAAATAGCCTCATGAACTCGGACGTACTTCAGAAAACTGCTGTCACTGAAAAACGTCTGGCTCTGCGTCAAGAAACGCAACCTGAGCCTCGATTACGTGAATAACAAGCTATACAGAGATGCCGTCGAGATCTTTGAGTGTAAGGTCACCTCAGATGGCCCGAGTGACTTAAAGCATGTCATGGTCAGATGAGTGCGCCGTTTTCTAGAAAAATACAAGTCAAATTCCTAAGAATTATACGTAATATCATCTGGAAAAGGTAGAAAAGTCAATGGCTGTCATAGTCAAGGAGTACTTCAGCATAGGCGACGTGCTGTGTGGACATGACATGAATAGAATAGAATGCCTTTATTTGACATATTAGGACGGGCCTCGATCCAATACTGATCCGATATTGGCCGATATTGGTCCAGATCACTGAAGCAATGAAGCAAAAAATCAGAGAGAGAAACGTGTGATCCCATCTGAGACTGTTGCTTCAAGTAAATGACATGTTGGAGCAAAACCTGTTGTTTAGCTGCAGCGACACACTTGAGTTGTAAAGGAGAAACCAGCTATTAATTTCAACAGTTACTATAATCATACAAATGCCAGACATGCTAAGAAACCTGTCTGATATATATATATATATATTATTCCACCCTCCACACCTCTCCATCGCTCTCTCTTAAAGACACAGTACACATTTATACTGACAGTAATTTACAACTATGGACAAGCACACAGACAAACACATTTATCTAGAAATCAAGTAATTGCTGCACAAACTGTAAACTACAGTACATTAATTAAATCTGAACATATTAAACCAAAAGCTAAAAACCCAAATTATCATCATAAATCAACAAGAATTACAATACAATGCTTAGTATTAGTACTGCTGACTGCCTTTTTGGCACCCCTTGAGCTGAGAGGTTTTTAATTGCCTTGCACCATTCAAATTGGCTGCATGGTCTACTCACTGGGCTACCACTGTCCTAACTTGGTGATATCAAAGTGACTTAAAGTTGTGGAAATACACAGTGTTCAAGGGCCCAACCATAAGAACCAAGCAATGGTGAGGCTTGGACCAGATACCTTTTTTTAACTAGTCCAGTTCCTACCAGTAGTAGTGATCATGCAGATGCCACAGGCATGGAGATTATAGTACAGTTAAGTCTGGAGACCAAGCCTTGGTCACTAGAACTGATGGTCATAGCAATGGCTACACTATTCCCTAGATCTTGTGCCAAAAGGACCACACATATGTCATTAGAACTAATAATCATAGAGACCAAACCATCAAAGACCTGATGAGCACACAGGCCCTATATTGGTCTTTAGTATTAATGAGCATTGAACCCAGAACTTATTCACTTCTAAATGTCCGTCTCTCTCAGAGACTCTAATAAGCGGAACACGAACCCTGTAAACTCTAACTAACAAGCACAAAGGCTGCAGTGCAGATTTAGATTAACATGGACACCTTCTTTTACTCACATTAATGAGCAAAGAGACCACGCTTACTTCACAGAGACTGACGGGCACAGTGGTGGCGTTAAGTGGTGTTTGCTCTAGCTTGGGGATAATTAAGGTAAACCGCATGGCGTGCTGCATGAAACTAGGCGTAATGTTAATCATAATGGCGTCGTTATCCTGAGCTTGTTTTGTGTTTGCTGTATCGAGCGTTCACTGCTAATTCTGTAACGGCTTTATTTCAAGTGGATTATGTAAGTGAATGCCACTTACGGATCAGAGTGAGTGGATTTTTAGCGTCGGGTAACTAGAGAAACTGAAAGACTGGCATTTATTAGCACCGCACTTCATGAATGCATGATTGACCTTTGAACCTTCATCAATGCGCATATGCCCCACGCCCGTGTTTATTGATAACTCACCTTCCTGTTCATTAAAGAGTCGTAGCACTTCTGCCACACTGCTTTAAGAGTCTATCATCTGCTACACCCACACTATTGGAACACAAGTTAGTATACACTAAATAAAGAATAGCAAATTGGGAGCCTTTTCGTAAGCATTTAAAAAAAATATAACCAAAAATAATTTACCCTCAAGTATCTGACGTGCACAAACTTTCTCCAAATGACTTAATTGCAGTAAATCAAGCATTCATGAATAAAATATCCATCAATGCCTGTTTTTATAATGCTTTTTTATTTATTTTAAAAAGCACTGAACCAATCACAGCGATCATAGACCTGCAGCTGTCTTAACAACCAATTCAGTGGCGGGAGTTAAGGCTTAGAAACTGTAGCGCTTTATTTACTCGGAAGCTCACTTTGTAGGGACGTTAAAAAGAGCGTTAATGGCATCGCTCAAGGGCCAAACAGCAGCAACCTGGCAGTGGTGAGTTTTGAACCAGTGTCCTTCGAATAACTAGTCCTGTACCCTGACCACTAGGCTGTGACAAAATGAAATATAAATTAATTTTGTTCATTTGTTTCTTTAATCATTGTTTCTTTATTTATGCTGTGATGATTTTGGCACCGTTCCAGAAACACTAAGTGAGGACTCACAGAGAAAGGTAGGATTCTTTCTCTCACTTTTTTATTTATTGAGCTACACTGTGAAGCCAAAACTATTTAGACATCTGACCATGAGCTTGTTGGAGACATAATTAAAAACGAATGTTATTCAGATCGCTTTTTGCAGTAGCTTGTTGTACGTCTGGGGGAACTTGTGCCCAGTATTTTTATGGTCGGGGACTGATGTTGATGTTCCGGTTTACATTTACATTTTCAGAATTTAGCAGACGCTCTTATCCAGAGCGACTTACAGAAGTGCTTCCATAGTAAACATTATCATACTCTGTCAGAACCGGGTAATTCCAGACCTGTTCAGGACACTGAAGTCTCAACAATCGAAATGAAATGAAATTATTCATGTAATTTTCCTTATATATTGGTTTTTACATGAAAACAACAACTCTTAAGTAATAATGTGTAAGTAATCAGAAGGAGTATTTTATTTATTTTTACATATAGTGCCGGTATACATTAGTCTTCATAGATTTTCAGTTTAAGCCGATGTGAAGGATTCAGGTTGTCAGTTTCCGATCTAATCCTGAGTAAAAGCTCAAAAGTAATTCGGTCTGTATGATAGAGCTCAGATGGGGAACGTTGTAGCCGTAGCCGCTCGGCCGTCTCTGTAGTGTCGTAAATCTTCATGCAGCCTGAAGCCTGCGATCATGTTTATCTGCGTAATAAAGTCGAGTGTGGTGATGCGGAACACCTGGGGCCATTTATTTTGTCTTCCTGTTTATTTATTCATTCGTGAGACTGTCTGGCGTGATAAAGTCCGATGCAAATCACAAATTCTGTTGTTCTTTTTACATATGTGGCCATCAGAGGATTAGTTTGATGACTGAGGTTTGCTGATACAGTCAGTAAACCATGAGCATTGTGGTTAAGTTGATTTCGGGCCACAGAGCCTTTGTGAGGTCGGGCTCTGATGTGACTTGTAATCCTTCACTATCAGGGCTGGATGAACCTCGTTATGTGTACAGACGTCGAGTCTGTTAGAAACCTGGTGATATTAGCATGTATTTCAGACTAATGTAAAATAATAGGGTTGTTTTTTAAACTTCTACGCTGAGCATAAAACACATATGCAATATAAAAACCATAAAAATGATACAAGCTCAGCCGCACCATGAGACATAGGAAACAATGGCAACAGCGGTTTTGCACATTTCAAAGATTTGGAGATTAGGCTACATCAAGGTACAAGCTACGACGTTAACTAGTTACTGATGAATGTTGTATAATGGTGTAATAAGTTCTAATCGTTTAAATCGCTTCCATGTCCATATGTGAACCTTGTTACATTTACATTTTAGGCGTTTGACTTACAGTCAAAGCAACTTTACGGTGAAATGTATTGCTCAAGGGCCCAAGAGTGGCAACCTGGAAGTGGTGGGATTTGAACCAGCATCCTCCTGCTTACTGGGTCAGCACCTTAAGCACCAAGCTACAACTGCCATAGTTACTGAGCGGACACGGATTGGTCCCAAGCCCAGAAAAATTAAAGGGTCGCATCCGGATCTGTAGTGGTGACCTTTAATGGTAGCTGCCTGAATTTATTTACTCAAATAATGATTATAAGTAAATTAAGTAAACTATTATAGCAGCATAATAGAATCAGAGTCCAACAAACACATGGTCAAGGGTCACCATGGCTTTGGTTGTATAGAATAAAGCACCTATAGCACTGATGATTTGATGCCTATGTTTAAATAGTAATGTAGAATTAAATTCAAATAATGAACGTGTATGATGCTAAATAATTACTTAGCACAAAGCAGCTCCTCCATTCAGTGAGAATCCACCTAATCGAAACAGCAGTCCGTATCGATGAGACCGTCCATGTTTTTTTTAGTAGGTATACTGCATGCACACACCCAGCCCACCACACCGCTAAATTAGGTCTTCTTTTTAATCCGTCTTCAGTCTCTTAAGGTTTCCGACCCCATTACTCAGTGAAACAAACAAAACACAGTGACCTTCAGAATAGATTAAGCCAGACTACTTTTTATTGGATTCGGCACCTATGAGTTCTTTATGCAAATACCAGCACGGCCGTATCTCCGACTCTATCCTTCAGCTATATTGCGAATTATATGGCACCCTGGCATCTTCGATTTCTCTGCTCCGGTGTGTACCTACAACCCGTCGTAAGCCTCGCCTTCAGCTCAATACAGAAATAAAACAGATTCCTGTTGTATTTCTGACATCCAGAAGGGACGGAGAATTAAACATATCACTGTTAAACCCCAGTCGTGTTCTCCTCCTGCGCTGCTCTGATTGCCAACTTGCTAAAAACTCTTCCATAAACCATCTGCTTCTTTTATTGGAGATTCAGGCTGAAAGGGGAAAAAAAAGAGACAACACCGTCTCCTTCTGTCTTTAAGTTTCTAAATAAAGCACATCGCTTTTTTTTTTAGTCTTGGGTTTCCTCTCTAGGAACATTTAGCATCGATTTAAGGCAAAAATAGCCGCAATCCTACAACGGCCCGGGATAATTGTACTCGTGTTTATCTCGACCTTGGACGAATGAATAAAAATGTTACCAAGAGTTAGCCGGACTTAATACGGGTGAAGTGATGCTGTGACAGAGACGTGCTGTCTGTGAGAAAGCATTACTCGGGTTAAGGATTCGCAGCAGAGATTTTAACGACGGAGGTAAGATAATGAGAGCAACGAGGTCAAAAAAATGTTCAGTGGTAATTAACATACATTAACAACTCAATTAACATACATTTACGATCTCTTTTTTAAATATATTTTAACTCCGCACACACCCTTTGGCAAGAAATTCGGTCCATCGCTATAGAACTAGTCCATATCAGTTAAATAAGAATAATTTAATGCGTTATGTTATAAATTAGTGACATTAATTTGAAGGCGGCTTTTCTCGTCCATGGAATCGCACACAGACCAAATTCAATAAAGCTAGTTTACATTTTCAGCAGACACCTTTATCCAAAGCAACTTACATTACAGTTACGATATACAATCTGAGCAATGAGGGTTAAGGGCCTTGCTCAAGGGCCCAACAGCAGCAACCTGGCAGTAGTGAGGTTTGAACCGGCATTCTTTGGATTACTAGTCCAGTACTTTAACCACTAGGCTATGGCTGGTTTGAACTAGAATGCTCAGACTACATTGAGCTTCGTCCACTTAATGACCTATTAACCATGTGGATAAAGAAAATACACAATTATAGACCGATCTGTACATGAATTAAAGTGATTCTGTGAACTTGAGAACTAAGTCGTGTCATTCTCTAGGACTCTTAGTTGGAAGAACTGTCGCATCACAGCAGGAAGGTCCTTGGTTTGATCCTTGGGTGTCCTGGTCCACACAAACATGTGAGCCTAATGGAGAAAATGTTCGTGACTGTGTTTGATATTAAACCTTGTAATCTTGTCATGTGACCGAATAAATAAAGAAAATATGTGTAACAATTTAAGAAATATTGCCCACAAAACATTAGGTGCTTTGTTAGGTTTATGATCATAAGCAACATGTTAGAAAACAAGACCATAGGAACAGAAGTCTAAAAATATAAGCTACTAGGATCTTCAGTAGTCGGAAAATAGGATAATTAGATCATTAATCAGCTTCTTCTAAAGAAGAACTACTCTCACATCCTTCAGTCTTTACTGATACACATGCTTAACACACGTTCTCTCATTCAGTCTATGTGAATTGGTTAAATTATTCGAAAACTTTTAATGTTGCTGCTCTATTATTCATTCTTTTGCTCTTTTTATATAATATACCCTTTTAAATCCTCTGATTAAAGATCTCGTGGACATACGGTGTACGTCTCTAGCAGTGTGTAAGGTCTGGACGAACCGGGTTGTAGGGTTAACCACTTAAATCATTAAACCTCAGCCGGGTTCCTTGCGTACCGCTGAAGGTCGAGGTCGTCCGGACCACCGCCACTCTTCGGCATCGCGGTTTCGTCGTCTCGCATCTCTACCCACGTGCTCGGGTTCGGGAATAAAAGCACGGCAGAATCACTCCATCACACAGGTGGAAAAATGTAAAAGCACTTCCTGTCGAGAACTCTTTCTAAAGCCGAGGCACTTTACAAGTGCCGTGTGATGAAAATCAATAGAGTCCGACCAGAAGCTCTTCGACAAGGCACTTAGTACTGATCAAGAGTTCAGCCTCTCCTAATGACGGAGCGAGCGTCACGTGATCGACCGCAAACCATCTCAGGGTTTCGCCTTCGCGGAAACCGGGTTCACTTAGCGCCACCCTGATTTATTCTTTTAATAAATAAAGAAATCGATAAACGCGTGTATAATATCAAAAGTGCTTAGTGATGAGCATTTATTTGGGTTTCCATTTGTTTTCGAAGAGTTTTTTGGGGGGGTTGGGTTCCCCTTGAAGCTTCTTTGAGGGTTCAGAGAGCTAAATCCGGACTATAAGGTCTTTCTCGTCACACTCTCACTGCTTCACGACAAAGTATAAGTCCTAAAAGGTCTTAATTATGTTTTGGAAGAACAAAAAGAATATATATGTTATATATAACATATATATGTTAGGTTCAGTCTCAGTCATATTAAGTATGGAGAGACTTTCCATATATGAGTTCTTCACCTTCTTCTAATTTCTCCGTACACTTAGCGCGATAGCATCACGTGACCCCTGGCGTCCTTAGACCGCTGTGTGCCAAACCCCGCCCCCCCCCTCCAAACGTCCTTCCATCACCCGAACTCTCCGAACTCCAAAACCTAAGACATTCATGTGAAAGCTGTTTAAAACGAGTCGGCGTTTCTTTGTGGGAGTTTGTACCATGACGTTGAGAATCGATTCGGCCAGATTTGAATCGGTGATTCATTTAAGATGAATCGATATTCACTTGAAACAGCAGGGGGCGCTGGAGTAAACATCTTTTACACAAAACGTGAATCTAGCACCTCAGAAAAGATGCACATTCATTGTCTAGATGAATAAACTTACTTTCTAGAGGGAAAAGTTAATAATAGAAGGATAATAATAGAAGGAAACTTAATAATAATAATATCTGTACCTGTCGTGAATCGTATCGTTTGGTAGGGTGTATCGTTACACCCCTGTTTGTTTGTTTCAGTTTATATCGACTTGATGGTTCGTTTCTCCACACCGAACTCCAGAATTACCCTTGAGCTTGGACTTCTTTTGTTACTGGCCCAGAAAGAAAAGAAAGAGCTCTTATTAAGAAGTATTATCAGATATTCAGCGTAATCTCCGTCCATTACTCACGTGTTTTTCAGCTCATAGAGATCTTTATTCTTTAATGCACTGCATCAGAGGCCCTGCTGGGACGCCGTCCTTCTCTTTGATAGCGCCATTTATATTTCATGACCAGTCTAATGCCGATGAGTCCAAACACGGATCCAGCCGAACGTCATGCAGGCGGATTTCAGAAGGAGCAACCTGGATGTAGCTGCGCGAGTGTATTCCAATGTATTACAAAACTCCACCCCTTTTCTTTAGAGACTTTTATTTATAGCAGAAATACGTTAGTGAGGAGGGTTTGAATCGGGTTGCCCTGAAGGTTAGCCTATAGGGATCTTTAGGAGTAAACACGGCGGGCACATCTTGATCTGCTTGATTGATTCGGCATAGTTTTCTACCCCAGTCTCTCTTCCTGACACAACCCTCCTTATTTACAATGCACCCGCTCGGACATCCTAGCAGTCAGGTGCGTATATCACATTTTAGCATCTCCGGTTCACCTGACTGCTCGTTTTTGGGCCGTACGAGGAACCTCGGCAGACAGGGACAACATAAAGACTAAAACACTTACGAAGTTCAATTAGAAAAATGTTTTCTAAATGTAGTATTGTTTTTTAATTTATTCTTAACCATCTTATCCTAGATTTGGTGTCCGCCGGGTGTTCAGTGGAGTGAAAAGCCGTCCTTTTCTTTTCTCCTTGTTGTCTCAGCTCGTCATGGAACAAAGACGGCGATTAAGCCGACAACCGATCGGCCAACAGACGACCACGCAAGGCGGAATTTGCTAGTCAAGTGGCGCCCCCCGTTTCAGAAACGCTCCCATCAAAAGGACCGAACGAAGTCGTCCCGGGTCGACGTGGCAAGTCACTCCGGGTGTCTCTTTTGTTCGTCTGGAGCGGTAAACAAAAGGCCCCTGGTGAGTTGATTAGTTTCGAGCTCTTGATGGGAGAGGATGGCACGGAGACAGAAGAACGCTGAATCTGTCGGAACACGTTCACACAGCAGCCCTGCTCGTTAATTAAGCAGAAAGACTTTAATCAGGAAACCATGAAGCTGAGAAAGAAAGAAAGAAAGAAAGAAAGAAAGAAAACAACCTCTGCACTTCCGTGTTGCCGGGTGTGATTGAACAGTGTACTTTAAACGAATTAAACCATAGCCAAGATGTCAGAGGGACGGGCCCAGATACAATCGACTTGCACAACTTCCCCGGTCCCGCACCCCCGATTGGAACATCACGCCTCGTGGCTTTGAGCGTAAATACCTCAAACTATTTTTATTTCTCCTCCCGCTCGACGTCAGGCGGTAATCACTGCCCGACAGACGGGGCTCGATTACATCTCATAATGCTGCAGGACTCCGTTGTTTGATTAAGCTATGAGGCAGCGCGCGGAGGAAGTTTAATGAAATGATGTTCGCACTTCAATTAAACTGAAGCTCGTACCTGAAGGTGATGTTTGGGAGTAAACAAACACGGGTAGAGCGGATTATCCGGGGAAAGAAAAAAAAAAGGGACAGATGCTCAGCTCGAAGCCTGATATTCCCTGAACGGATCTGGATTTGAGAATCAAAATTCTCTCCAGAAGAACTTTGAAAAGGAAATAATTAAATAACATCATTTTCACATCACACAGTCCAATCTAAGTGTGGGACGATATATTGGTGTGACGATACTCTCTCGAGCGTTTACATTTGAATCGCATCTATTTATTTATTTATTTATTTGAATACAGATAGAACTGGTAGCTTGGAACCTTCATCTCTTCAGTTTGAATGCAAGTTTAGTGTAAATGGAATGGAATGAAAACATTGCAAGAAGGTCCTGGGTTCGATCCCCAGGCGGGACGATTCGGGTCCCTTCTGTGTGCAGTTTGCATGTTCCCATAGTTTAAAAACATGCAGTCAGGTTATCTGGAGACACTATACTGTCCTATATGTAGCTACTAGTGCATTGTAGCCTGGTCTAATTGCGAAGGTTTTGTATACTTTGTCTGTAACAAGCTTACAAATCAACTCTTGTATAATTACCTGGGATAATATATAAAGTAAAGAAAAGAATAAGTAACGTCCTCTACAATAAGAGGGCGTCACACACATACCGCAAAAGAAAAGAAAAACCTTTAATGTTACGCTGTGTGTCAATAAAACCCTCCAAACATGTTAAATACACAGAAATGGTTGAAAGAGGAGATGCGGATAGGCTGTAATAAAGCTGTGAAAGCAATAGTAAATAGAATAAAAAATAATTCCCAGCTATAATTTCCAGCCGAGAGCGAGCATCTGATCCAACCCCCCCCCCATCATACAAAACTCCTGCCATAAACATGTGACTTTCATTTCTTAATTAGGCAATTCAGGTAAACGTGAAACGTCTGTTCAGACCGGATCCCTGAAACGGGAACATAAAAAAGGCCTGCAGCTGAGCCCGCTTTATATAATGAGCCTAAGATCTTTCTGCAGCTCTGATTCCCCAACATTCAGCTGTAATTAAGGAAGCTGTTGACACCGCATTAATGTATGCTGCACCTACTTCTGCGCTGGGACTCTGGGCGATACGAGATGTGACAGCCAAAATGACAATGCACGAGAAAACAGTGTCAACAAAGCGCCTGGAGACGCAATATCAAGAAGCTTTTTTGTGTAAACAGAACCGTCTTGTGTGTCGGTAGTAGATGATACGGCTGCCAGGGAAGATTGGGGTTCTTCTAGAAGACTTAAAGGTAATACAGAGTACACAGATACTGTCTAATTATAAATCAACCTAATTATTAATCATAAACACTCGTAATTAAAATAAACACTCATATTTATTGAGTTCGGGTCTTTATGCCACTCATGATGCTGACAAGTATTTACAATTCATTATTGTATGTAAATCGATATGCTGTCAGATTCATTGAATCGGGACTCTCCGAGCCAGACAGGTATACAATCTTATAATAATAATTGCTACACGGAAAGGAGAAAAAGTGTAGCGTCGGGTGTCTCGTACATCATTCCGTCATCACCCTGGTCATATTTTTTTATATATAAATATAAAGGACAGCAACATGCAGCATAAAGATCTATTTTTCTTCATTTAACCATCATGGTTCTAGTGTCCACTGTGTTTCTGAGACTCCAGTTAGTAGCCTGTCTGTCTGGCCACCGACCCCTGCTGTGCGTCGTGACAATATTTGGCACAAACACATGCAGGATTATAAATAATCTAATCATGAATAATTAAAGCCTGCCTAATTCACCGACTGGACACAACTGACCCATATGTGCCTAAACCCCACTGCATTTGGCGATATAAAATGTTCTGCAATCGGTAAAGAGATTTTTTGGTTTAGCAGGCTCTGTTTGTGTGGTTTAGGGTAACCATATATGCTGCATGTTGTTCGGCAGTTACCCAGAGTGACTGGAGGAAACCCATGTAGAGACATGGGGAGGAACCTTGTGACCAGCATGCTTTGTGGAATTATAATTCTCTTTAAATAGTACTCATTTGATCTGACGTAGATAGATAGAGAGACAGACAGACAGACAGACAGACAGATAGACAGACAGACAGACAGACAGACAGACAGACAGACAGACAGACAGACAGA
>JAYDZG010000030.1:1329735-1343119 GCA_034509265.1 Microcambeva bendego
CAAACATCATTTATTTACTTATTTTATTTAACAGAACCTGGTGGTCCGGTTTTCTCCCACAGTACAAATAGACACAATGTCTGAGTGTTTCTTACATTTTTGTTTAATGCAAACAGGAGAAGTTTTTATAAATCTCAAACAATTTTGCTTTAAGTAAAATATAATAGAAAAAAAAAATCATGTCTGATAATTAATTGGATTTACGAATAATCTATTTTTAAGTAACTACTTTAACAATCAGTCAATCATAAAAAAGTGTAAAGTGACATGTATGCTTATTAAATTAAAAAACCTTTGATGTGTACAGCTGTGTACAGGGTTTCAAGGTTGGGTAGTTTTTCATTTTGTTGGATTTTTAGGATTTTTGGCTGAAAACCACTGTAATCTGGCAACCCTAATCACTGCTGCAGCTTTTATTTTTATATGTAGCGTTTTATATTATATTATATTATAATTTATATTGCAATTCTTTGTACCACATATACTTAAGTAAAATTACTACTTTCCTCCTCTGCAAGTACCTCTCCAGGGGGACAGGGCATTATGAGATTTATTGACTTCTAAAACTAAAGCGATTTATTTTTCACCCACAGGAGGCATGTATGATGAGTCTCGCCGATCATACACATCTAACATTCTCAGGCTCATTGTGAAAAAAAGGATACTCGACTAGCAAACTTAAAAATAGGTGCCAAAAAACGATCGCTCAAAATTTCTAGAAGATTGAAAACCCCTGCATTAGGGCTTGTGTCCCCGTCTGGTCTTCCCTACCTCACACAAGCAAACCGTGTCTACAGAGCGGCGTTTCCAAACCTTTTTTTGCACTACTTTTCCTATAAGAGATTATTTTGTGGCCCAACAGTGGGATGATTTAATAATTATTATTTTGCTCACGAACAATGTAAAATGAGCTTTTTTTAATTCACTGAAGCGAGACTGATCCCACCTAGGGATGACCGTGAGACGATAACGCCTGAAATAGAAGCTGTGAACTGCTTTTCAGATTTATTGTCATTCAACCATGTACGTGATAGAACGAAATGCGCTTACTCAGGTTACAGTGTGTATGTCATATGATAAAACGAAGTAGTAATGAAATAATCTAAGAACTGAAGTAGAATAAACTAAGATAAACATATTGAAAAAAATACAGTACATCATTGGACAAAGAACATATCCGATTCAAGAGCATGATTCTGGTGATCTCAAAGTATTAATTTTTTCTGTTCGGCTCTGTTGTAAATGGCCCACACACAGTATCAATCCAAGGCCTGGTGGTTATGGACCACTGCTCTAGAGCATCCTCTCAGTAGCACCTTCTAAATGTAAAACCGGGTCTGTGTGGTGTGGAGTGACCTGTGAGCCAATTGAGTATTTATTTTTGGTGGCCATTCGGAACTTGAAGCTTTACATTTAAATCCGTTGCGCCGGTGCTGAAAGAGTGATCGCCTCTGAAGAGCTCTTTGCTATCCTTGACGAAATGTGCACATATCAAGTGTGTATAAACACTCCAACCATAAATCCACAGGATTACCTGCGGACAGCCGTAAATACACAACTGCGCGCTGCAGGAGGGAATGCTAAACAGCCGAAATCTAAAAGCAGACGAGAATATACCGAGGTGCTCGGGATGCAGAGAACCTATCAATAACTGTGCCCTAAAAACACTTAATCGAGGTTATATTAGTGCAATCTATCAGCGATGTAGTGGATAATCTATAAGGGCCTCCGTGGTATCGCCCCTCCTCGTGGGGCCTGCCTTTATGAAGTGCAGTCTTTGTGGCGTGGCAGCTCGGATGGGGTCCATTTTTCAACCTTCCTGATGGGGACTGATGGTGTCAAAAATATAAAAAGTGTATTATTTTTATAGTGGATATACATCATGAGGGCCTGTCTATCTGTAGCCGGTGGGATTTAGCAACATTTGTGCACGATCGAGCCCGTACATTGTGAACGGAGATTCATTCAGCCCTGAGATATGTGATGATGGGGTGTAGTGGCTATGTGTAATACTGGAATGCTTAAAAAAAGTGATGAAGCTCTGTTTAACCTGATTTACCTGTGAGTACATCCTACAATCTTATTCATTGTCTGGGAAAGTTATAGACTGCAGGTACATTAGCATATACATCACAGAGAAAAATAAGGGACCAATCAAAATGATCAATTTTTCTAGTTTTGCCAGAGTGTTCGACTAAAATGAGCCGTGTTGTTTTATTCTATTGTGTTAGTTAATAGAACAGAACAATGCTGCATTTTGTTTAAACACAAACATATAAATTGTAAAACTAGAGAAACTGTTTTTTTTTTCCAAAGCTGTACAGTGGACCTTTGACTTATGAATGTAATCAGCTCTGAAGTTCTGTTCTTATGTCAAAATGTTTGGCTGTTGAATCGATTTTTCGCATAAGAAATAATGTAAGCTGAATTTAAAAAGTGTCAGACCACATAGTTTACAAAGAAATACACTCGGACATCTTTATCCAAATTAAACAAATTAAAATGAAAAAAAAAAACCTGTTTATAGACAGAGTGAACTAGGTTTTGAGAGAGCGAGAGGTCAATCTCCACGTGGTCGGTCCTGTGATGTGTTCTCAGTATGCGGGGACCTTTCAATGACCGGTCCGAACACACAACACATTGCAAATTGCCCATGCATAGACACAGAGTGGTCTGAATTCTTATCCTTACCCCAGTCTTCCACCAGAACCACCTATATTTGGCTTGTAAGTATCGGATCTGGACCATGGAGACCACTTGAGACAGTGGTAGGTTCACTATGGGATGAACACAGGTTAGCAGGGAAATTGTGAGATGCTACGGTCAGTGTTCTCTCGGGTAACTGTGGGTCATTGGTATTCATGTGGATGCAATGGTGACATGCACCACCTATCTAAACATGGCTGAAGAGAAAGTTTTCTTTATCATGGCAGCAGTGTTCACTCATTTTCTTACACTGTAAAATGTTCAGGAGTGGGTTGAAGGAACACACCAAGGATTGAAGGATGAAGGTTGAAGGATTCACTCCAAAGAAGCCCCAACTATTCTGTAATAACAAAATGAGATGCAGCGTGCTCCTCAATATCTGATGCTTTTACGAAGCCGAGATGTCCCTGCGTTGGCGGGATGAAGTAGGCGGCGGGCAGTCACTTTGACGGTTAATCCTCCCCTTGCAAGTTCCAAGTGCGTATCTCCTACCCTTCCCTCGGTCACTGGACCTCTCATCAGTACTGAGCAGCTCATATTCATGGTGAGAACCTGTTGGGTCGTCGGTGTGATGGAAGTGACGTCAGTGAATTTTGGATGAGATCTGGTCTTCAGAGGATGGTGTGGAAAGTGATTATGGCTGATTTATTTATTAAAATAATAAACATGGATGTGTAAAAACTGTAAAAAGGACAGCCTGGTGTTTTCAGTATGAGTTAAAATGGATCACTTCCAATAGCGCCTCTTCAAAAATGCAACACTCTGTATGAATGGGGGAAAAAAGAGGTGAACTCGAAAATGTAAGTAGGGTTTGAAGCAAGTGCAGCAGATGAGACATGACAACGTGTTAAACACTTCTAAACGTCGCTCGACGCAGCTCGGGCTCTCTCCATTCCTCCTCCATCATCTCAGCTTCAAAGTTACCCTGGAAGTGCCCATGAGTCTCGGCTCATCTTCCAAAAGATGTTGCTCTCTTTGGGAAAAAAAAAATGCTTTCTGAAGAAATAATGGCTGTTTATATGGAGTGCGCTGTGAAGAGCTGTCAGGCGGGGCCTTTAACTTGATTTGCTGGCGCGACTGAGAAGCGGGACTTTGGGGAAGTGAATCATGGATTGTCAGAAATCAATTCTCGGGACGGCTCTCGCGGGAGGTGCGGCCGCCGCAAAAATGAATAAACTTGAGTCTGAAGCAAACATCATTTGCAACCTGATGTGCTGTCTGTACAATGTAATCTAATTCGGACACCAACAGAGACGTTTGGTCAACAGGAAATCTCGGGAGACTCGCTCCTGATTAGTTTTTTCTTTTTCCTCTCTCCCTCGTTTATACTTCATCAAAACTGAAGACATGGGATGCTCATTGTCCGGCCTTCGGGAAGAAGCAAGAACAAACATGAAATGAACAAAATGCTAAGTGCATTTACACACAATGAGCATTTACCAATTTAGAAAAAAATAAGAGAAATTATCATCTAATAAAAAATACAGAAATTAAAAACAAAACCTTCTGTCATTAAAGTGGTAAAATGATCAGCTTACATATGTGTGTGTATATATATGTATATAGTTGAAGACACTGAATTGTCTTATACATACCTAGCCACTAGGATGCACAAACCAGTGCGTTATAGTAGGGAGGGTTGTGTTGAGAAGGGCATCCAGCGTAAAAAATATGCGAAATCAATAGTGATGTAAAGTAAATAAGTCATTTTCGGCTCATTAAACACATTGCTGATTTGATTCATATTGTTTGAATCAACTGAATTGTATCGATTTGTGGTGAACCGTCACATTCCTACAAATCAATAATGTGGATCACGATGTATTGTGACGACACGTAATGGGAGAAGCCTAGAGAGAGAGAGAGAGAGGAGTAAAAACATCATCAACAACAACAACAAACAGAGATAATGCCTTAGACCGAAGTTGGTGAAGCAGCAAGGCTGAAACCTTTTCTGGGATTTTTCATTCTGCCCTGACGTGCCAATTTCCGTTTCATCTGCCCTGCTTTACATTTTCACCAGGCCTCATTAGGACTCCCAGAGCGCCATTCACGCCACTGATAAATTTGTTTGCCTGCGACCGGATGCTGAGGTATTACAATGCTGATGCCATCTGCAGGCTCAGGCGCTAAACACTCCACACAACGTCGTCATAATGAGCGCGGCTCTCTCGCGGGAGGCCATATTTATTCGATTGTCCTTTTTTTCACGGCGTAACCGTCGCGACGACTTCATGTACTGAATTTACAGTGCTATTGTTTCATTCTGCATGTTTATTATACGCCGTACCATCACGCCGGGTGTTTTTTTTTTCCCCCGTAGACAGCGACACACAGACTCTATTGCTTCTCACATATTTATTTCCACAAGAGCACTTGGCAGGAAGAGATTGCAGCTCTGTCATCTTAGCTCCCCAGGACACCTCGGCTATAACTGTTATTGTCGCCGAGGTAATATAAGTTATTAATCTCTAATGGCATTCCATCTGATATGCCACAGAATCAAATTGCTCCAGCCCCTTACTTAGCCGTTCGGTGATGCCGGCTTATCGCTGAACCTGCACTGTTTACTTTCCTCCTTGCTTATTTAAACCGAGTTGCATCTCCTCCCTTTTCTCTGATCAAATATTTTACCAAATTGCCACCTCCGGCCATAACAAATGATTTAGTGATGGATTCCTGACTCTGGATTCCTACTGTTGGAAGATCTACAGGTCCACAAACAATGTTTCAGGACCAGACTCTGAAAACACTAGAAGAATAATATACCTGGATGCTGCATAAATTAATTAATTACTTTATAATATACACCAAATAAATATATACTCTTTGTGGGTGACTGACTTCAGCCCATGTGTTTCTCAATCACTCTGTCATCCGCCTGCACCCAATTACATATTTGTTAATATTTAATTAGTCCTAGATCTATCGAGCATTATTCTTCTCTGTATTGTCATTCAGCTTATTAAAAATTCCAACAACACTGACTCGCTACACTCATTAGAAACACACCATGTTATTACAAAGTTATTACTATTTCTATTACTGTATAGTATACTATATTGTGCTTTTTATTGCAGGCCTTATTGTTAATGGTGTATTTTTAATGGATAGAATCATCTTCACTGATTCCAGCTGATCAGGTAGGCAGTAGGCAGCGACCTGCTCACTAGGTCTTCAGACAGTGTGTGTATCCGTGTGAGCCATACTGTTTGATTTTAGTTAATAAAGCATCTATTAATACACAGAAAAGAGACTAAATACCCGTTTTTACATTAATATTATTACTTTGCTTGACCGAGCAGGCTTGCACTGCATTTTACAGTAAGAAGGTCAGCACACCGAGAAACCTGGATCTTTCTCAGCATTAATTGATGACTCCTCAATTTCTCATTCCTCGTCCTTCAGCCCATGACCTGGAAATCGATTGATGTCTGCCATCATTAAGGATGTATCAGTTCTCTAAATGTACTCGGAGGAAATAAGGTATTAGGAAGGAGAAAGCTGGTAGAGCTGCTACACCCGTCGTATGCGGACATCTTTTTAAATATCACCAGAGGCACTAAAATAAAGATCTTTCAGTCAGGAAAACCGGCATCTCGTTATCTTTCTGTACCGTCCATGTGTGAACTTGATCTCTGCAAAATATATTGTTTTTTTTTTTAAATCAAGTTTGAACATTTCTGACCACTACATGTCCAGACATTAATATCAGGAAATCACACTCACAGAAAAACCACTAAGGAATGTGTGTGACCTTTAAACCCTTCGACAGACTCTGAGAAATATATAACGTGCTCAGATGTACTTCGGAAAGTCATCATCATTTAACTCATTCTGACTCATAATACATATATCAAGTTGTCCGGGTCTGAGCTCATATCAGATAAATAAGTAGGTTTTAACGAGCATGTAACTTGTAACTGTGCAGCCATAAGGGGTGATCATGCACAAGGTCTCTGCCTGGCTTCCTCCTTAAATGATCACCAGTCGATTGTTATTCATGTAGTCCGTGATTCAATATGATGCATTTGAAATCCCAGCTCTGGTGTGCTTGCGCAAGTACAAAGTACTTTTTTAAATTATATTTGTATATATATTTTATATATTTATATATAAATATTTATTTATATATATATATATATATATATTTGAATATTAGATAATGTTAGGTATGTACATCAGTGAGGCGACTGCATTTGTGCGTATTAAATTCAGTAGCTTAGTGTTTTATTTTTAAATTAAGAATATGAAACTATTTTGTAATTCCACTGGTAAATATTTGGTAAAATATACAATCATGGAAGAAAATGAGACTTACTTGAGATCTGATTTACCACATGGATGTCTTTGGCTATAAGGCAACTTTTCTGATTGAGCTCCTCGATTTTTGATAAGGGCTTTTGTCAGGTGTAAGCCATCCGAGTAACCACAGAAATCATATAATAAAGGGTCTGTTGTGTCTGTGAGAATGTGCTGAGCGACTGGCGAGAGCTTCAGCTCCACGGCTAGTTTGAGTTCAATCATAACTGGTTATGAGTGTGCACAGTAGAAAATAGATGCGGAGCGCTCGGTCTGCTGCAGTAAATGAACAAAGCAGCTATAGGTTAAATCTGGGAACAGAAGCGCCTGCAGCCAGACACCCGCCCCCCCTGCAGTTTAGCTCTTTGAAGAGAGATTTATAGCAACAGGGCCGAGTTTCTGGCTCATCTTGCAATCGACTCGCTTCCTGCTTTCATTTCTGTGTGCTCTCGTGTCAGAGCGGTGAATACGATGGGCTAATGTTCTCCGTGTCCAGCAGGAGAAATTCTGATTTACTGGGGTGGTCGGGTGCTGGACGATCTCTGCGCTTCACTCTCGCTGCACTGCGACCCAAGGGGATCCAGGCACTTATTGAAATCCAAGAGCAAAAGAGCTGTGCCATAAATGCCAGGGCTTTCCACTGGGATGAGAGATTAGTGGGCTCTCTACCAGGTGGCTCTGAAGACGATGAGCACACTTGCTTTCTTTGAGCCCTTTGTCTGCCTCGAGTTGCTTAGAGCTTTGAAATTGTTGTAAAAAATCATATTTGTGCCATTAACGTTTTTGTGTATGATAACAGAATTGTTCAGCCTTGATAAACAGAGCGACAGATAAATAGCCACATGGGCATTGATGACACTATCTCTGGTTTACCACTGTTTCTTCCTTGGACCACTTTTGATAGATATTGGCCACTGAAGACCGGGAACACCCCACAAGAGCTGCCGTTTTGGAGATGCTCTGACCATGTTTCTCTTGTCAAATAAGCTCAGGTTTTTACGCTTATAACATCGAGTTTAAGGACAAAATGTTTACATGCAGCCTGATACCCCAGCTCCCCACTAACAGGTGCCTTTATTTAGAGAGTGTTATTCACTTCATCTGCCAGATGCATAGTGTTATGTCTGATTAGTGTATAAAAAGCATAAAAATATATGACTGCAACACCACAAATTAAGTTTCAGTATGTTGAGTATTTAAATGGTGAACATGGTGAAACCCCAACACAATAATAATTGCTCCAATTGTTTTGATTTATATATAGAATGTGAAGTTTTCTGTGCATTTAGAGTGGTACAGTTCCTAAAGAAAAAAATCCCTACCTTGCCCAACCATAAAAATGAAAATATGAAATGGACCAAAATACGAAGACATATACATAAATAGATTTTACTGCCATTTAATGACCCCAGTATGTCAAGCATGGCATTAAAACTTAAATAAAGAAAGAAAAATTAAATCCAAACTGATCGATTTGTTCTGGTATCACTGTTGTTTTTAGTTTTAAGTACATGACCCTGTATTTTATTGTGTGGCACAGATACAGAGACCAAACTAATCCAAAACAAGACTATTTTCTCTTATGGGTGAATCGGTTTTGTTCGTTCTGCAGACACCCTTAAAACCTAAAAGAAATGCCTGGAGACTCAGATATTCAGAGAGCGTGTAAACACCGACCCAAAAACACCTTCTGTACCATCCCTTTGATCTCTGCCCATCTAGATGTACTCTCATTTGAAGCGAACTTTTTTCTTTTTACTTTTTTCTTTGAGTGCTTGCATCACTCTGAGCTTCTGCAGAAGCTCCTGGCTGAGATGGTTCCGATGGAAATGAAGCAAATACATTCAGGCGGTATACAGATGTACACCCGATGGCCCAAAGTATTCGGACACCATCAGGGGTGTAACGATTTATCAAGAATTGATTCACTCGGGGTACCGATTTGAATTGTGATGCTTTTAAGCTGCGTTTGTTAAACAAAACATGGTTGTCCTTAAACATTGGAGCAGCGAGATGATTCAACATGACACATGACTTAAATAAAATGTCCCACATTGGTTGGAGTGCCAACCTTAACCCCCCAATTCCCCAAAATTGAACTCGATTGAGCATCTGTTGGAGAACCTTGATGGTTGTGTTGGCTCTTTGGATCCTGTGGACAATCTCCCAGGACCTTATTGATTCACTCTCAGCTCATCTAATTGCCGTCCATGCTACTCTGCTTATAATAATGTGACCACAGTACCTTGAGTGGTGTCCACATACTTTTGACTTTATCATCTTTCTGACTTTGATTTTTGGTTGTCACTTAAGCATCACTTTCTTTGCTTCCTTCCTTCTTCCTTCCTTCCTTCCTTCCTTCCTTCCTTCTTGTGTAAGATTAGAGAGTAGAAGTGTATGTTTCAGAGTTATTGTTGCTATCATTACATTGTTGCGGCTCCCTCTAACTGCATTGATTTTAAATAATGGTGTGGATCTGAAACCTCACTGAAATTCGATCAGGTGTGAAGATGGGAACGTTTATTAACCATTGCTTTCTTTCTGCACTCCAATGCAGAGTTTTAGTTAGTCATATTCCACATTCACAATATAATTGAATACATTCTTGATTTGAATACTTCCTGAACAGCTTAAGATTCAAGCTTATGCACTGCAGAGTCCAATTACTGGGTAAAATCACTCACTGAGAATATTGAGGAAAGATTGTATTTAACAAAAAACTTCCTGTTCGTCTAACATTCTGTACCCGTCACACACATGAGCTTGGATGCTTGATTGTTCAACCATCGTTCATCCCTCCTGGATGTGCTCTCCACTGTGATGCAGCTTCATCATCTCACGTGTGATGGATCTGGGATGCATGAGCTCTCACACCATGATGAGGCGAGGTGAAAGATGCCAGATTTGCCAAATCATAAATTGAAATCGTAGATTCCTCAATAAACTACTAACGTATGGTAAACTATGAAGTGTATATACAGTGTAGAACGAGTGAGCATTAGATGCATCATTAAAGAATAAGGCAAACCCAGAATTTAGTGCACCATGACTTCTCTTACAAAAAATAAACATGGTGGCAGATGCTTAAATAATTATTCATGTTTAATTTATATAAATGTGAACGAGTCGATTTATTAGCAAGTTTGTGCTCGTCGGTGAAGGTTAAGCATTTTCAGTACACAGATGGCATTCCATTAGTTTGAATGGCACAATGCTAATTGTGTTAGAAAGCGATTACATTAAAAGCTATGACTTAACAGAATCCTCACTAGTTAGTTCCCTATGTAGGCATTAAGACAGCAAGGAAGCTTCCAACACACACTATGATGTGAAATAATCTTTATGTAGTGAGTTGTCTGGGTTTTGAGACAGAGCCAGCTACAATACTCACTCGTAAAAGTCAATGAGCCTTTTCACCATGACCTGATGTGCTGCCGGTGTTCAGCTATGAAGATGGCAGCTGTGTGCTTGCCATGTAGCCGAGTGTGCTCCCAAATATGAATTCACCCCTGCTTAAACAACAAAAAAATAAAACCCAGACGGAATCGGAACCCGACATCCACAGCTGACGCCTCACATGGTAAATCCGGGGCTTGCTTTTCCCCGTTTTTTTTTCCTCGATGGACTTGAGGCAGAAGAGATTACAGGTGATAACCTCTCTGTCTGAACACCATCTCCTTCAGTGCTCACGCTAATTATGCTCAAGATCCATCCACTTCAGACGGTGAACCAGCTGTACCAGCCTCGTGTCCCATAATCCTACCGGTCTGCTGCAGCCCATCAGGCTCTGTGCAGAAGAAAAGAAATGCATCTGAACTATCCGCCAGGTTAAACTTCTATTTGCATTCACCTCTGAAGTGGTGCACGCACTCCAAACCCTGTTTGGTCTTGAATTCTCCTGCATCTTTAAATCTTTGTGTAGGAACAGAACGGGTTTAAATCCTGAGCTTAGACTGAATCTAGAACAATCAGTGCATTTCTAAAGGACTGTATAGTATATAGTATAATATACTGCTAATATGCAAATATACAGGGTTTTCTTAGATTATGCCTTTATTTGTCATATCCAGTGGAAACTTAACTTCTGAAATCCTCTTCTTAAGTCAAATTAATGACCAAATGATCACTATGTATGGACTGTGTTTAAAAAGCTAGTGAGCCACATTGCTGTCTTGAGGCCTACATAGGGACGTTGCCTTATATGGCGGGTAATTCACTTTTCAAATCAATATGATGCACAAAGCTCTAACATGTCAGATAACGTTTATTCGCGTTTGAGTAATAAAAATAACAGTTTATTTAAGTACTGCTTGTGTAGAAAGTATATTAGGTTTGTGCACTTCACAGGTTTTTTTCATATAGCTTGAAAAAGCTTTCATTCATGACCCAAAATTTGTTCGTATGTTTAGTTTCTAGCACAACCCAGCCTTATACACGTTAAACATTGATGATGATGATTTGACATTTACTTAAAACTTTGTTCTTTGCCTTGCATCAACCGGCATGTTTTTTTGCTGCATTACAAGACATCTTACTAGGGTGCATGTGAAATGCTACCTGTTTAGAGAGCTCGCTGTGTTTTGAACACATCCAATATCTAGCCGCTTTCAAGCTCTCTGTGCAGACGCATACAAGTTGTAAAACTTGTTGATAATGGAAAGGTACTGTTCAGTTCTGTATGGACTGATTTAAAAATAATTATTGACCCGTGCAATACAATACACACGAGTTACTCCTATTCTGAAGGAATTTTGGGAGGAGAGAATATATGTGCATTCTTGAGTCACAGAGAGCCATATTGCTTATGGAGAACCATCCTAAGCTCTATGTTAGAACCCAACACGTGCATACGATAAGAAGCAGACACAGATTTGACACCTCTCAGAGACGTTCTGTAGTGGTGATGTGGATCCCCTCGTATGGATCAGTGTCGTGCAAGCAAAGGCGAGATTCACACTCAGGAATTGGGAATGATGAGATCGGGAGACAAAGGGTAGAAGGCAGGGCGATCGGGATTCGAGTTTCGGTTTTAGATGCTGTGTGTAAGTTTAGTGTGTAGGCGTGCATCAAGTAAAGCCGGCTGCGGTTCACCGAATCATCAAGATATTGTGATTTGTCAGCACGTTCGGTGTAACTATACATTATATTTACACAAACCTGACACCTCGCCCACTCGTGCGATTCCCTGGTCATGTAAGCTTTACCAAATAACAAAACGTTAGAACTCTTGTTTGTTGTTGTTGTCAAAAGAAAAAGTCATTTTCTATCTAAAACTGACAGCTGGAAACGAAGCATTTTTTATTGAGTGACAGCTCAGAGATTTCCAGTTTACGCTCACCAAGTTTATGGCACTCGCGATGATATCACCCTGGGATATAAAATGCATTTTTTTACACTTATTATATTTTTTGTTTACGCACTTTGTGACCAGAATACGTCCACACCCCGGTTAATTGGTGAGTTCACAAGTCTCAGCTACATTTTTACTAGTAACTCTTATAAGCTTGTCATATGTCCACATACTTTTGATTCATTATTTATTTTTTGTTCATTATGGTCTAGTTCCCTTATGTTCTTTACAAGAGTCATAGTAAGGGTGGGCTGAGATGTGACGGACAGTTTTGCTAAAGCCTGGGTCACAGTCGGTGCTCCAATTATTCCCAAAGGTAATTACCCAGTTGCTTCATGTTTCCTCTCCACTAATGCTAAACCCCACTGTGATTGAGGTGAACAAAGCTCACGTAGACAGCAGCCATATGCATTTTATCACTTATGGTTTGACGAGTGTATGCAAATTGGCACCCTGATCATCAGTGAGCCAATGGAGGTCGCCATTGGTCTTGGGAGAGAAAGGCCCTATCCGGCTTTTTAATCCCGCCACTGTATGAACATCTGGCCAATACTGATTCATGTTGCCGCTCATCTAAGTCGACAGGCAAGACCGAGACTCCAACTGATGCATAGAGATCCCAGCTCTGGTGTTCAGCATGTGTTTTTACCTAATGAATGAATGAATGAAAGAATATATCTTAAACAAAAGTTTCTTCCAGTGATGGCCAGGTTCTGAATTGTAAACACTCAGGACACTGAGGAATCATTTGTCGTTGATCTGTTGCTGCACCTAAATGTTTGCATGTCACTTCTGTTAGAGCACTTGAAATGAAAAAGGTCAGGGTAGTCTCTGATCTGATCTGTGGGAAGGTCCTGTCCATAATTCTTTATAAATATTAAATAACTGATGTGTGTTTGTGCACCTTGATGAAGCTTGCAGAATATTCAGATGAGTTATTGCTCTTTCAAGCTCCCGCAATGCCCCTTTAATTACAGGTTTATGTCAATCCACAAGGTCTCAGAGATGAGCAGCTGCTGTGCTCAG
>JAYDZG010000030.1:1383767-1395264 GCA_034509265.1 Microcambeva bendego
TCTCTCTCACACACACACACACACACACACACACACACACACACACACACACACACACACACACACACACACACACGCGATGCAGGGGAACTATATTTAAGTTAAATACTCATTTGTCTGCTTTCATAATAAGCCGGAGCAGAAAAAAATGGGCTAATATTCCAAAGGGTCTAATTAAAATTAGGCATGATCTTGAGGAAGACGAAAGCTCAGAGGTGATTTTAGTCTCGGCTCAAGCAAGGAGACCTAATTATGGAGAGTGATGGCCTTTACTTACAATCCGCCCGAGACGAGATGGATGGCGGGGTTCGTGGTGTGTTTGTCCTTAGAAGGCACAAAGGATTCGACTGTTGTCTGAATGTCGAGAGAAGGTAGAGGAATCTGAGTCATTACAGATAGAAAATCATAAAGAAATAGTAATAAACAGTCCTGAAGAGCTGGGTTTAATTCTCTCCTCTGGTAAATGCTTTGTGTGTTCACTTAATTACAACTTACAAGCGTGGGTTTTCCAGAAATATTCATCTTGCCTGAGTGAAATATCGTACACGGTTAAATTGTCCCTGACGAGTCTGCATTCACAAATAAGTGACAATTGTGCACCTCTATACAATTTCCAAGAACTCAACTGGCTGCTCACCATTCAGCCCCCATTTGTGTCATTTTTTAGTGAGGAAAGTTGTGCCTTCACTTGAATTGCCTTCAATCGAATGAAGCAATATTTACTTTACATAACAGGAGGCGCTGTCACTATTCCCCAACTTGCTAAATTTAGTTGTAATTCAAAATTGTTTGTACCTACATCAGAAACCAAATTATTTACAATAAAAGGGAATCATTCAGTATTGAATGACAAACATCCTAATATGGCTTCAATTTCATTTTGTTAATAGATAGTTATAATAAAAAAATGGGAAAAAGCATATCGTGTAGGTTGTAGGTAGAGTGTATTGTTACATTCCGAGTTCGTATTGTCTATCTAAACGTCATCAAGAATGGATAACACATCAATATTGGCCCGCTTCAGAAGCTTTTCTAAGACTTTTCTGCTCTGTAAATGTTATTGCCTGGATAAAGAACTTGATCTCTGATGTACTGAGAGTATATTGCACCTTGTGATCATACCCTGCGATCAGACCCCATGCCTGCCTGTTATACGGAGATCCGCGAGATCGCTCTAAGACCGCCGAACATTAAAAATTTACAGAAAACAGAATTGGATACAAACAGACGGTCCTGTAGGCTTTGAAGTACGTGTAGGGTGGGTGCTGTGTACAGTGAAACCGGGTGTATGGAGAGCTAGTGAGAATTCCACTCCAACTATAAATCATGCACGCAGCACCATGGGAATATTAAAGAGCGACACCAATAAAACGAAGTGGAGTCGGCTCTTCCTCTCTGACCTCGCCGGGGCATATTCATAATCATCTACACCCACGCAGAGCTGAGGAACTGAGCCCCGGGCTATTAACATCGCCGTCACGTCAATACACCAGTACGTCTCTTCTCCTGCCAATCAACTGAATAAAAGTAATTGAAAGTAATAGAAAGTAATCAACTATACATTTACAAGCATCAGGATAATTGTAGAACTATTTATTTGCTTATTAAGATTTTACACTTTGGATCAGAAGGTTTTATCAAATTCGCATCTCAAATTCTCCTTGCTTGCATGTTTTTGGACTGTGAGAGGAAACTGGAACACCCGCAGGAAAACCATGTAGACACAGGGAGAACATGTAAACTCCACACAGAAAGGACCCGGACCGCTCCATCTGAAGATCGAACCTAGGATTCTTACTGTGGAGCGACAGTGCTACCTACTAGTTAAAATTTGAGCACATAATCTACATCATACTACATGCACTGTGCAATGACAACATATTTTATAAATACTATACAATACTATATACTATGTGTGCAATAATAATATCAATCACTAGCTCTTTGTGCTCTAGTGTTTTTGACAATAAAGACCATCTTATGCTGACCATCCATCCCTCCCTCCCAATTCAATCAAATCAAATATATCCATCCTACCCACCTACCTTCCGATCCTACCTATCTACCTTATCTATCCATCATACCTACCTACCTACCTACCTATCCATCCTATCTATCTATCTATCCATCTACCTATACTCTCTTTGCCCTCTGAGAAATACACTCAGTATAAACAGTGTCAATATAATTTCTACAAAGTGCAAAAAATATAAAGAATCACCAGTGAAGCATGTTTTCACCAAGACCTTGTTATATTGTGAATTAGGTGATGTTGACCTTGCTGCGTATGGTGCTTCCTCGACAGCCACATGAAAAGTAGTTCCTCTGTTCTCAGCCTTCAGACATTATTTCACATGCACATTCAGGACTTCTTTTATATACGTCCCACACACGCCATTGTCCTATACACATATAAACCTGTTGTCACTCATAAAAGAGAAAGTACACGGCAAGTCGGCAGCGAACCTGTTCAATCATGCAGTTGCAGAACCAACCAAAAGAAGCCAGAACAGCAGTAACTCATCCCAGTTAACTCATCAGCCAAAACCGCAGTACAGTGATCCCATGCAAAATCGTGCTTCATTGTTTGGAGACTCAAGTCTTTGGCGGATTTTACCATCAAGCCTAACTAGTAATAGTCAGCGGAGACCACACAATTTTCTCTTGTCTTTCTATGGCAGTATATAATATTTCATACATTTTAATGCTAAATTACTATCATCGTCATCTTCAATCAGCATCACACATTCATTTTAATATTTGTATTGAATTAAATTACATAACACTGTATTTACCCTACTTAAACCAAAGAAAATGTGCCTGCGTAAATTAATGTATGTATGTACTGTATAGGTGCCAATAGCAACCAAACAGAGAAAAACATCATAATAATTTTTGTGCAATTTTGTGTCCGTCTGTTTGTGTGTTACTATTTCTATTGTTATTCCTATTCTTTATTTTCATGCTAATTTTTGTATTTACATAAATTATAGCTTCTTAAATTAATTTTTTTGTAACACCAGCTATTGCACCATATTTTCATTAGACCTGGCATAATGACAAAGATATTCTGATAATAATAATAATAATAATAATAATAATAATAATAATAGGTGATGTATTAAGCTGAGTTTGGAATTAACTTCATGTTTTTATGCTTTTTTATGCTAAGACACTGAAGCTCACAGACATACAGACGTAACCCAGATTGGTCCAACGGGGAAATCGATGAACCCAATGAGATGCTCTGTGTATTCTGGCACCGTTCTATCCGAAGGAGCATTAAATTATTCAGCAATTTACTCAACAGTAGCTCATCTATTGGATTTGACCAAATCAGTGTTCGCTCCCAACGTGCATCGAGTCTTGGCCGCACATCACCCCAGCATCAGTGGTTTTGGAGATATAAATACTGACCACTGTAGCCTGGGAACCACTGGAGGTCCTTTAGAGAGCTTGCATTGGGGGAATTATCTTGTAACAGAAATGGGCATCCCATAAACTGTTGCTATATAGCTAAAGGCACATCATTTAGTACTTCCCACATAAAGAAACCGGAGCTCAGAACAGTGGGACTGTGGCACAGCTTTAGACTGAGTTTTAATCCCGGCTCTACCACACAGCCAAACTTAATATCTCCAGAGGCACCTTTCGCTCTGAACCCAGCATCCAAAAAGAATAAAGTCCTGAAAAAGTATTTCATTAGTGCTGTGCCAAATCATCTCTTCGGTTAAAAACTTGGATCCTGGAGCCGTGACAAAGACACACCACCTGCACCTGCATGTTCCCGTGCATAATTAAATGCTACATCTCTTAATAAATAGTGTTCCGAACAGAAGTGATGTTGGAGCCGCTCGATGGAGCCATCGCTCAGAGCGAACGTATCTGTGGAAAACAAACCTAATGAAAATGGTATCCTCAACACAAGCCAAGTATCGATTTCGCCTGCAGACTGTATCTTGGCTGAGCCTGAAAACAGCTAAAAAAAAAAAAAAAAACCTGAACAAGTACAAACAATGTTTGTGGTTTAAATAAAACTAGGAAAAGTGCTGATTCTAAATCTTTTAAATCTGAATCCTAACACGGCATCGTAACTGGATTTCTACGGGTGGAAAGTTCACGGATAACAAATGATTCCGACAAATAAATACGACGGCTTCGATTTGCCTAATCTGCACAATACATGGAAATCTGAGACCATCACGAGATAAATCTGAGGTTTGCAAGCCTCGCAAGTCGGTGATGAAATTAAATCAGAATTTCAGTTTGGGTGCTCATGAATGCAGCATCATCTCACCTCAAAATATTAAATCTCAAAAATTTCCCTCAGGATCAAAAAAGTGTCTGACTATCTCACTTTAATCTGTCTGTCTATCCTTATGTATCTATAATCTGTCTCTCTCTCTCTATCTATGTGAAAGCAAACAAACCTGTCTCTGTCGGGTGTGATTCCCAGCACCCAGCAATATCATAATGCAGAAGGTGGCTTGAAAGTGCTCTCCAAGCTGCTGAGTCAACTAAGATGAGCTTTTAGCACTAACCCTTTAAGCCTATTGATCCTAAATCCTGAATCCTCAGTAAGGAATGTCATTGCTGAGTGGGATATCGGTGACGGGCAGCACGTCATGACCACCATGACGGCCATCTCTTCCTGCATATCCACTCTGACCAGCCGTCACTCAAAGGCCGCAACTGATACACGTCAGCCTGTACCTGTCAACATTTGGTCAAAAGTATGTGGATGTCTAAATAATTCCTAAATAACTAAGAGTTAAATAAAGTAAAATATGTTTTTGGGGCCCAGTCATATTACATGTGTATAAGATCGAGTGTGTACAGTAATGTATGTGGTATGAGTCTGGAGAAAGATCCTTCCTATACCACCAAGAAAGGCCCTTAAAATCATGGGTGACCCATAGAAGTCATAAAACACTCTGGGCTCATGGTCTGTAAATGAAATCAAAATGACTTGTCTAGAAGAATCCAGAAAATGATGTCCAGAAGAATCTGAGGGTACGGCCAGTAAATAAGTTGGGTGAGAGGGTAATTAGGTAGGTAAATACTTTAGTAATCTCAAAGATTTTTGTTAGCTAATGATCAGGTAGTTACAGTAATGGATTTGCTTCCAACTCTAAGGCATCGTTTGGAGAAGACTCCCTTCATGGTGGGTTCACAATAAATTTTTTTATGATTTTTTTTCTTTAAACAACAGGAAACTGAAGACATATTGGTTAGCAACTGTTCTTTTACAACTGTATTTCTAATGATTACCTAAACAACTTTTATTTTAAAGGCAGTTACAAAATTGATGTTTTATGAAAAGAGTATTGCGGCAGAGCAGTTAAAAGTGAACATTGATTAATCTTAAAAGAATTACCGATTCAAATCAATGCCCCAAGTGAACCAATTGTTATCGATTCTTGATAAATCGTTTAATCTCTTCTAAGCCAAGTCCATAGAGACACGGATTTTACTACTTTGATTTAAATAAAGCCAAAGTCAGAGACAAAAGAAAATGTCTTCTTCTGACGAGGTAATGCTTTAGAGTAGGAGGGTTACTTTGAGCACTGGTGCTACAGTGTGGGAATGGAAAAGACGAAAAGATGAAATAAGCTTTTACTCGCCTGAAAACATCAGTTCTTTGTCTGAACTTCCGCAGGCTCAACATAAGGCCCACCACGGGACGAGAATCACGGGGAGAAAGTGACAGCTCCTTCATGGAGTGTAAACACATGTTTCTCCAAAGCAGCACAGTCAAATCTAATTTAATACCAACGGGACCGGCTTCCGCTGGCTGCCAGTCTCAAGTTTTTAGCTGCACGATTTAATAGGCTTTAGTGTCGGGATCCTGGCCAAAAGCTGAGTGCACACATGCCTTAATGTACGTCCAGATAGGTTAAAAACAAGCCCACCCTCCACATTTCTCCAAATCTCCGACCTGTTATATTAGCCATACAACACACCGTGTGATATAAATAGTCTGACCTTTTTATTGAATATAAACACACGCCGACCATCTGAAAGCGGACGGATCAAACACAAATCCACAAAAGGTCTGTACCCAAAAATTACAGCCACCATAAAACAACAGCTGGCTAATCAATCAAACGCTGTCTGATATTTCAAAGCACTCGGAGGCTTTTGATGCTTTTGTTTTTGTCTGCCACTCAGCGGTGTCGAACCGCACAAGCATCGGACGAATAAAGCCATCGACTGTGAGGTTCATGCCGCGGCTAATAGATTTCTAAAAAATCCTCTCGCTCCGGATTAAGAAAGGCGATGTGTGAGCACACGCTAATTAATAGCCGTTTATAAAAGATATTTATGTGCGGGCACACGATCCAGCCGAGTTACTTAGAACCTGTGAGCAATTAAAAGGCATGTAACGATACACGAAATTGTGGACAGATTATTCATTATTAACCTAACAAAGTTGCCATTGACTGTTTCTAGTTAGAACTAAAAATAAGAATTTGTCATGATCTTTTATTTATCTAAACAATCGATGTCCTTTCACTTCAAACCAGTACAAACCATGCACAAAAATACTGGATTCATGATGTGTGTTAAAAAGTTTAAAGTGAATATCGATTCACCTAGTGAATCGTTTCGTGTGTTAGCTTAGTAAGCATTCGATTGACTTGCTTTTTTAAGCAACGTCTTATTTGAATTCACTGTACTTAAGGCAGCTCACTAGGTTTTTAAACACATACAATGAATGGACATTCGGACAGCAGACCTGTTGTTTATTACAGTAATGTCCTCTGTGTGGTTTAATTATGGCAGAGACATGTTCTCTTTTTAAAATCAAATAAACAAAAATCAGAACTTTAAGCCAAAGCCCAAAGATAAGCGACGAGGACAAGGCGTACTTATGGGACATTATTTGGCGGCACAGTGGGATTTTCCACTAGCACACCAGCGCTAAGAGTCTGAACTCCCTGGTTTGATACTCATCATTGCCACCAAAGCCACTAGGATGCATAAACCAGTACCAAGCACAGATAATTAGGAAGGGTTGTGTCAGGAAGGGCATCCGGTGTGAAAACTATGCCAAATCAATAGTGCAGATCACAATCATCTGTGGTAGCCACCTAACGGGAGGAGACACAAATAATTCATACACTCATGGAAAAACTAAATATAAGAACCCACTTCAAAATAAGTTTTTCTAGTTTTACTGTTTATTAGTCTTTGAGTAGAATAAAACTGCTCATTTTAGTCAAATTCTTATTATATTACATAGAATAAAACAGCAGTGCTCATTATAATCAAACACTTACCCATACATTGTAAAACTAGAGAAGTTGAATTGTTATTATTATTTCTTTTTATCATGAAACATGCATTTTGAAATAATGGCAATATGAGTAACATTTCACTGAACTTAAATTATGGACAAACATCCTCTTATTATGACTGATTCTAGTCCATCAAGTGTTCTGCATGTCACTGTGTGTGTGTGTGTCCAGCTCAGCTAAAGCTCTCAGGCATTAAGAAGATACTTTCTAGCTTCTTTCTGCTTTTTCCCGGCACTCCCCTCAAGGACACGCGGCAGAAAACAATGCCTATTAGGCTGAGTGCGCTAGTGCGGCTAGCTTATAAATACGGGCCGCTTTTAGCCGATGAGTGCCCGACAGCGCCATCAATTAACATTAAACCAAGACCTATCAGTGTGTCATAAACAACACGAGCGCCGCTCGGCTCCGGTGTCAGAGGTAAGATGAAAACTCGGAGAGAAAGAATCCCGTCTCATGTACATAAGAGCGGCCATTAATAAACATCTCCGGGCCCGGCACACCGGTGATGAATGTGAGTGACACGACTCTCCTGGCGCGAAGACGAGGAAGAAATTGATGCTCTCTCTTATAGGATGAAAATTCTAAACCTTGGAGAAAAACTGAAGCTCTTAAACTGTTGTGAGACGGGGATGAAGAGGATCCCAGCAGGGCTTGATTAAGAGAAATCACATTTCAACAGAATATTTCAATTATTTAAATATAGCAAATGATGAACAATGCGATATTCAGGAGTCGATTCACTTGAGGCACGGTTCTAATCGTTATTGATATGCAATGAATCAATATTCACTTGAACAGCAGAGGGCGTGGCCAAATTCACCAAGTTAGGCTTCATTCGAATTATAAAAATATATAAATAAATAAAAGATCATTAGAAATACCGCATTTTAATTTTAAGAGAAATTAAATAGTTACTACAGTGTTATACACCGAGCAACAATTACATTCTGAGCACTGACAGGTGACGTGAATATCCCTGATCATCTCTTCATCCCAGCATCTGTTAGTGAGGAGATATATTACCCTGTAAGTGAACATTTTATCCTCAAAGTTGATGTTAGAAGTAGGAAAAAGCGATCTTCATTTTATTTGCACCACTGATCATTGTTATACGATATCAGTTCACGGACTGACAGGTGGATTGGGGGTTGAGTGGGAGGGTGCGTGCGTGTGTGTGGGGGCAATTACAGACAATCTGTTGTGTTTTAATTACAGTTGTAGGACTTTATTATGTAATTATTTATTCTTTCTGTGATGCCTGGTAATAGACGATCATGGCCTGGTGAGAGCATCTCCAAAACAGCAGCTCTTGTGAGGTGTTTGTGCTCAGCAGTGATCAGTATCTGTCTAAACCAAAAACAGTGGTAAACCGGCGACAGGGTCATGAGCGGCCAAGGCTCGTTGAAGCCCGTATGGTCCGATCCAGCAGTGCTGCTTCAGATGGAAAGGTGAGAAAAAATGGACCAACACAACATTACGAAAGTGGTCATAATGTTATGTTTGATCATTGTACATCTATTAGAATAGGTATTAAACCACCTAAACTCAATGATTATATAAGCTGCCTACATACTTTATAAACTATCTTTGATGCCATATTTCCATTCTTTAAACATTTACACCTGTCGGCGTGAACCATGTGGTCAGCCTAAGTAATAATCCTGGTCAGAACAGCTTTGGCTGATGAAGCTGAAGCGCCAGTCTCGGATTACATGAGTGTCTGAGCCGTTGGGTATCAGGCGCTGGTTTCTGGACTGAAGTATTGATTGATAACTCCGCTCCTGATCAATGAAGCATTTCATCAGTCTGGGCGAGACAGAGCCGTCTTTAATAAAAGCCAGAACTCTTTAGTGATGCCCACTGCTCCCTCAGGGGAGGACATAAAGCTGGACATTTTCACTCTTTAGATTTTTTTTTGTGTGTGCAGCATTTGCTGTCAGGTTTGAATCCTTTCTGTCCGGTGGCCGTCATTATTAATGAAGGAAAACAAATCTACAGAATCCAGAGCACAACGAAAACAGAGAAGCCGCTGCTGTGCATTAGGAAGTCGTAAATACAATCAGACATTAACGATCAACGTCATTTATGAGCATTAATCATGATAGTCTCTCCGTCATCCAACATTCTGAAATGGAGATAAATATTTTATGCGTAAAAATGGACTCGAGTGTTTGTATCAGCCTTCGGACACTTGAGACTCGAGCACGACGCTTCCTCCAAATGTCTTTTTAATACATTCCACCATTTCTCTTAATCAAAGCTTTCACAGCGCGCTGTACGTCATTTATACGGTTTATTTCACAATCGTCTGAAGCCAAACTCTGAACTACTAAAGTTTATACAATGATAACTTTATGTCTTACACCAAGTAACACACACAAGATACACACTCCTCTGGGGATGTAACGATACACTACACACGATGCACCGGGTTCATGATTCCAACATTGTTTCCGTCGACAAGGATCGTGGGGAAAAAAATACGACACCACTTCAAAATTATATTTTTTGTTTTACAATTTATGGGTTTGTTTGATCAAACTAAGCGGTGATTGTTAATTCTCTCATAATACTTAATCTTATTGATAGAATAAAACTAGAGCCAGACGTAGTCTAGTCGTTAAGGTACTGGACTAGTAATCTGAAGGTCGCCAGTTCCAACCTTACCACTGCCAGGTTGCTGCTGTTGGGCCCTTGAGTGATGCCCCTTAATGTTCATTGCTCAGACTGTATAGTGTAACTGTAATGTAAGTCACTTTGGATAAAGGCGTCTGCTAAATACTGAATATGTTATTGTAATGTAAATAAAACAATTCTTCTTGCCATTTCGGGTGAATGGTCATTTTACCTACTAGAATTCCAATAATATTTTATTTAAAACTGTACTTTGACTTTTGTGTGGAGTTTGCATGTTCTCCGAGGGTTTCCTCGCACAGTCCACTGAATTTTCATATAGCTGAATGGGTGTGTGTCTGCCCTGTGATGGACTAGAGACCCATCCAAGATGTTACTGTGCACCTTGCACAGATTGAAAAGCTGGGATAGGCTTCAGCACCGTTCTCCCACCCTGACTGGATGAGTGGTTAAGCAAATGAGTGTATTTTTGCCTTGTATTATTTGTAACAAATATGAAAATTTGGAAGAATCCAAAAGAAGACTAACAATAACCGATCTGGGATTGATTACTCTACAATTATCATTCTAGATTTTTTTACTTTTGTATATTTTTACAGCTACCGTAAACCATCTTGGACCCCGGCAGCTCACAGAACTCTTCAGTTATCCCGGTAATCCTTGCGCCCTCCCAGCAGGCCCAGTTTCTCTTCCTTTCCCACCGAAAAAAAAAAAAAAAAGTTACTCTCTGCGAGCTGTTTGGAAACTTGCACCGTCCCACAAGACATAAAGGAGTCTGTCTGCACCTACGGAGAGAAAGGAATTTTAAAGAGGGATGCACGAGGGAATCTAAGCAAAACAGCCTGATCCCATTGAAATACATGAGAGTGAGAGAAAGAGAGAGAGAGGAGTGTCAGAACGAACAAAAGGTAGAAAAAGAAATCAAGTGAGAGAGTAAGAAAGCGCGAAAGGAGAGACGAGAGACTGAGAACGGCATGCCGGGGAGAGACGGCTCAGAGGGGATTTAAGCATTATGATTCGGCGGCGCTGTGTTGCGCACTTCAAAGATCTTATTACAACGTGGCATTAGTATTCATGTGCCATTCAGAATGTAAGGCCAACACCTGCATGTGTAAGAGGGCAGAATAGGAAATGAGAGCAGCGTGTCTGGGGTGGGCGGGGTCAGGGGGATACTGGGTGGTCAGGAACGCAATACTAAGGTCAGATGATGTCAGAGTCCCTACAATATTTTTTTTATTTTAATTAACACCACTCACCATGGTCTCAACCAGCCAAACTGAGTCACTTATATCAGGACCATCAAGATCAACAATGCTCCACCGGCCAGAAGTTTGTGGACACGTGACCAACTTGTTCGACATTCCAGTCCAAAACCCTGAGCATTCATTCGGAGATGCGAAGATGACAACCTCTGGACTAATGAGAATGTTTAACTCGAGACTTATGATTTACGACAATGTTAAACACAAGACTTCTCATAAACTCTGTGAAAGCTGAGAAGACTTGTGATATGTGAAGCATTAAACCTTCTCAGAAAATGTTACATCTAGGTTTAACAAGAC
>JAYDZG010000030.1:1421753-1431760 GCA_034509265.1 Microcambeva bendego
ATAATTATTTTGCTTAAAATTAGGTTTGTATTGTTAGATATACATTTACAATTTAATAAAAATCCAATCAAATGTATCGATAATCACTAATAATGAGTGATACTGAAGATAAGTTAAAATGCATGAAATGTTTTACACTGCCTTGAAAAAAATATATTAGTGATAGACTTAGTGATAGACTTAGCAGGGGTTCACTGTATAGCTCATTTAGTGTTTACATTTTGTTAATCACCCATTCATATTCTCATTTATCATCACATGCTAAGTCATTTTCTTTGCTAGAATCATTGCAAAAATGAGGGACCTGCTCCAGCACCCCCTTTACCCAAGGCAATGATGATTGGATAAGTGGTTTAGCAAGTATGTGAGAGAGTGAGTGTATGTCATTGGTGCATTAAATACCGAGCCAAGAAATATTTAGTGCTCTGAAATAAACAATTTGAAGTCTTTCCACACATTTAGTTCAAGAAGAGCACTCATTTTACACAAACTATCAGACTGATTATTAACAGCCTCAGTAATTCCATTCATCCAACTCTGCATTCAAACCATGTTTCTTTTTCTCCTTTTTTTGTGTGAGTGCCGGTGTGTCCTCGTCCAAAAACAGGCTGTTGTTTTGTTCGAGGATGATGTGAAAGATTCACGAGTGATAAAAAGTTTAATTAAAAAAAGGAACAATGAGAGAAGCAAATGTCTGGCTGGCACCAGGACGCTTCCAGATGTGTGTGGGTGTGTTAAAAAAAAATCAAGGATTAAATCCTAGGTCCAATCCCACACAGACACACACTTAATAAGAGTTAAGAGAAAATTAACCTTCAGGACTCTCACACACCGTTCCTATAATGTTTCTATAACTCACACGCACACACAAACTCTTCCACCAAGGACGGCTCCTCGTTTAGCCGAGGGAGGTCAGAACAAAAGCACTTCGCTCGCGTGTTTTTGCTTTTCCTCCGCCGATTGTAATCAGTCACGGCGACACCATGCGCTGTGCGTAATTAATCCGCTACTTCATTTGCATTCCCAAATTTGTGCCCGCTTCCCGTCGAGGAGTCCTCACGTCGACGTTCGAGTTTTATTTCTTTTAAACACAAGCTCGTTCCCTCCTCAACACCAGAGTTGCTCCTGACAAGAGCAGCTTGGCCTGTTTTTATGTATCGGAGCGAATAAAAGAAAGTAAATAATTTACCTCCGGAAAGATTAAGAGTGGGGCTAAGGTGAATTATTTGCATTTCGATAAGAATTGGTTCCCATTATTGACTCGCCTCACAGCCCAATCAACACTTTTTTAATTACTTGTTAAGATTAGACATTGTATTTATTATAGGTATTTATTATTGTACGTTTGTTATCTGCTGGATTGGTGATGTGCGGCCAATTCATATATCTGGAATTGTTCTTTTTAAATCATGATTAGGTTCAATAGGGCTTCAGTAATCAAGCCTGGTGTGTCTAGTTTAATTGAACCCAATTATCAATTAAATTTGCTGAATTTGTTGATTAAGCAACCAAACAGGCAATTATTTTTTCACACGGTGCTAGGTTTTGTGTTCTGTGTTCTGTTCTGTGTTTACTCTTGAAGTCCTTGTTCAAAATCTGAAGCGCTTCAATCTGACATGCAGTAAGACTGCAAGGCTGCATATGTACTAGGGTCAGACATTTTATAACATCACTTTGCGTGACACTTTGGTTCGTAATCATGTTTGTATGTTTCGACTTTCGGCTTCTCCCATTACGTTCCGCCACAGTGGATTGTGGTCTGCATTATCGATTATCGGGATAGTTTGTACACTGGATACCCTTGCTGACACAACGCTCCTATTTGTCTGGGCTTGGGCTTGCACTAGTTTGTGAATCCAAGTGGGTAGATACCGACAGGACAATTCATCATCTACAATTCACTTCACTTGGAGTTTTTTGGACTGTGGGAGGAAACCCATGTGGATTTAGGGAGAACCTGCAAACTCCACACAGACCCGCAACACCCCACCTGGTGATCAAACCCAAGAGCTTCTTGCTGTGAGGACACAGTGCTACCCAATAAACCTCCATGCCATCTGCTAAATGCAGGTATTATCAACTGTTATTGTTTGTGGTGTTACTTTTTTTAGGACATGTAGATTTGAATAGTGATTTAGTTGTGAATAAAGTTGCCCATCATTTTGATCTTTGATCATTTTAGGGTTGGGTTAAGGCTGCATTATTAGTATACGCTTGGAACCAAACCGATTATCAAGTAGTGTATTCTGAAGCAGTTTTCTGAGAGTTTAGGACACAGCCAGATGCACACAGAGCTTGTTGTCCTAATTAAATTGAACATGACAGTATTTGCGTCCCGATGTCTCGCTGGTGTTTGAAGTTGTGTTTAATAACATAGAATCAAACAACCACGCAGTGATCACAGTCGGGTTGTCCACCACGCCTGAACAAAGTAAATTGCATCGTGCTGATTGGTATATAATAAAGCAAACTAGGTTGCGGCTCAGTCTAATTAAGCTTTTAGCATCTAAGTAAAGAGGCGCCGTGTTCCCAGCAGGAAACCGATGGTTCCTCAGCCACAAAGCCTTTCTGTGGTTCATCATCTGCGGGTGGCTTAACATTCGCACGTCAGTGCTTGTTCTGTTAGAAAATGTGATCGAACCACGTACTGTACAGACACACAAACTGACACCGTGCTGCACAAACGAAGCGAAAAAAGAAAGAAATGATTAGGATACGTTTAAATGGTGGGGTGGGTTCGGAAGATTCAGGTCACACCTCAGCGACACATCTCTGCATGACGGAGAAACTAAACGTACACCGGCACGTTCATCATTTTACCGTTTTATATTATTCTGCATTCGTGTTACATTAGTAAACATGCTAGAGCTCATAGAATTTCTAATGATGTGTGAAATTGCAGCGCTATTCAACACTTCTCTGCACTGAATACTAAAAAGCCCTGAAAAACTTTCTGCTTTACTTTTTCTTTCTTCTGCTAATATGTTTCAAATATGTTTGGGGTTTGTATGGCTGGTTATTTTGGCTGTTTCTGATTGGGAACACTAGATTGGGAAAGAGGGGTGAAATGAATGAGAGATGAAAGGAAATGTATGTAGGAAAACTTATATTGTCAAGAGTTGAATCGGAGTGGCTCCGTTGCATAGCAACCACGCCCCTTCAAGCTCACTGTAGTCTAATCGTGGCTGTACTTAAACTCCCCGTTAACTTCGAGACAGTTCCTGAGCTGTTCTGCTATGAGCATCCTGTGTATGGCCGGTATCGTTTCAAGTCTGTTCCCAAACCTATCCCTGTTCTCTCTCTCTCTCTCTCTCTCTCTTTCTGTGTTGTTGGTTAGTGGGTTCCGTCATTTTCCCTATTTCAATAACAGATATGTTTGTAGACATCTTGAAATACACCACTAGTCATGAATGCTATTCAACTCAATTAATAAAACACTAAACAGCTGAACACTAAGCACACTCGTGGCCTTCTTTCTGCACAATCATCGACCCTGGATCCAGCAAAACAGCCCCAGACGTACATTTTAAAGTGTTATGATGGTCTGTCTCTCTTCCATTGTTAATAGCCTTTTTCTCGCCATTTTTGTAGCAATACACTACTTTCTGATGTACAATTCTTTTCAACGGATGCTCACTAGGGTACGGTACCACAGTGTGTTCCAGCACTGCTTTCATGCAGGTTTTAAGGGTTGTAAGCAAGCAAGAAAGTTGGAACACCTGTAGGAATTAGTAGCACCAGCTTTCAAGACCTGATTAACCTTTATTTGCTGCTGAACAGCTTTCAATTTTTAACCCAATGCATGTTCACTGAAAGAGGAACTGAAAACATTATTTTTCTGTTTTGGGTAAGCTTACCTTTTGTTTTTACCTCAGTTCAGCACCTACCCTTGTATAATTTCAAGCTATTCATTGAAGTTGAACAACTTGAATTGCAATCAATAACTGAAAAAATGGTGTGTTCTAAAACCTTTGACCAGTAGTGTATACATAATATATAATCTCTCTCAGACACAAGTAATTACTTCTCCTCCCTCACCTCACCGCTTCACACCGACAAACAAAAAATGCAACAACGTTTTGAAAATTATCTATCTTTAATGGAAAAACAACAACTTTAATTTCAATCCACTAAAAATAATCATGAATAACAGAGCCGAATGAATACTTATCGGCGGTGTAGATAGATCTCAGCAGCATGTCTGTATTTCTGTGAACAGAAGCTGCTGCTCTCTGAAAACAA
Organism: Microcambeva bendego; assembly: GCA_034509265.1. NCBI lineage: Eukaryota > Metazoa > Chordata > Actinopteri > Siluriformes > Trichomycteridae > Microcambeva > Microcambeva bendego. Next base: position 1,425,996 of record JAYDZG010000030.1, read on the forward strand.
AATCAGGAGGCAGATTTCAGGTCATTTATAGCAAAGCCGTGCACCGAGATGTTGAAACGTGCAGCGGGATCGTCTCCCGGCTTTCCTCACGCCGAATATTTGATGCTCGTGTTTGAAATTAGCGGTGTGGGAGGTTGTAAATTCGAGCCGGTGTTATTTCTGTAAACAGTGTGAGAGCCTGTTAGGTTTGCTCTCGGTAATCTGGTGTGACGGGCCGCCGACACAACGAGGCTGAACCGCCGCCATTAGCTAAACACCTCTGCACATGGTACACGCCGCTAAACACCATCCAGGAGTTGGCAAACATTTATTCAAGCTCGTCACTCAGAGTTTCTCTTCTCGACTCGTGTATTTATGGGTGCGTCGGTGTTTTTCTGCTCTCATCTGTTTCCATGGACGCGGCCTTGCAGAGATATGGACTTTCTTTATTTACAAATATTTTATTCAGATCATTGACATGCAAACATCAAACTGCCTCTTCGTGCTGCTCTTTGCATTAAAGAGAATCGAGGAAGCAATGAATGAAAGGAAATCAAGTCACCTTTGTTTAGAAAAAAATATTTATATTGAGCCCGGCTGAACAATCCTGGACTTACAGGCCTGGACTTACAGGAAGAGGAACAGGACTCGGCAAGGAAATAAATATCTAAACTTCTATACATTCTCCGCATTCACTTGCACCTCTTACCTGATGTGCCATCTCTGTAGCAGCATTGTTTGTAAGTCCTAGTCTGACACAACAAGTTCATTTCTCCTAATTGCAATGAAATATGAACATATCTGTGGCGGATTATTCAGCCTAATTAGAGAAAGAAGGAAGGACCCAATCTATTTCGTCTCTGTATGGCCTCCTTCTGGGAAACTCCTTCTGGATTTTTCATCCACCTGTAAGAAAAAAAGGGTTAATGAAAGTTTGCCAGTTAAATTTTTGTATATATAATTGTAAAGTAATCAAATAATTAATAAATACAGTATATATATTTTTAAATATTCTCTGCACTGGGGTTTGAACAGCAACCTTCTGCTTACTAGTCCATAACCTTAGTCATTATGCTACGACTGCCACGAATAAGAATAACATAATAATAACCTTTTGGAAGTGAACATGTTTATATTTTTCTGGAGGACCTTGTGTCCTACATTTAATGAGAAGAAATAGTTTAAAGTGATCATTGGGATTGAACATGTCAGTAATCAACCCTGGTTGTCTCTAGGTTAATTAAGCTCAATTATCGATGTATTTTGATCTATTTAGTTTGAAGGTCTGAAATTACTTGGTGAGACGAAGCAGTAATGGTGAGGAGGAGTAAAACGCTCTCCGGGCATCGTACAATGAAGAGGTGCTTGTCTGCTACTGAACACCTTTGCATTAAATATTGAACACGTACAATCGGGCGTTGGCTCACGGACTGAACACAAGTGTGTGTGAAGCTCTGAGTGTTGGACGCTCTCACTTGGTGCTAATGATGTGAGTGTCACCTCGGTAAACGAGACTGATTGATGAGCCAGATTAAATCAGAGTCCAGTAATGAGAGATGTTAGGAGGGCAGAGGAATATGTACTGCCCTGTTATTTGTGTATAGGTCAATAAGATATGACAGATCTAAAGCCTTTGGATGATGGGAATGACAAATCCGCTCATATACGTGTGAGCTATCGATCTGTTCATGAACTGCAGGCCTGCCATAACAAGCAACGAATCGCCATTCTAGCTTTTCACTGGCGAAAGTTGGATTTTATTACATTTATCACCTTGCCCAGTGATCTGTACATACGTCATTCTACACTTTCAAATTCTAAGTTGCCTTAAATACGCCTTTCCTTCAATTTTACCTGTATTTTGACAACAGAGTTTGTTGTAAACTTAAATAATTTCAGTAATGTTTTATTTGGTGGCACGGTGAGTAGCGCTGTCGCCTCACAGCGAGAAGATCCTGGGATTTGAATCCACGGCGGTTCGGTCCGGGTCCTTTCTGTGTGCAGTTTGCATGTTCTCGCTGTGTCTGTGTGTTTTTCCTCTGTGAGCTCTGGGTTTCCTGCAGCAGTCCAAAAACATGCAGTCAGCTTTATTGGAGACACGGAATTGTCCTAGTTGTAGCTAGGCACTAAAAGACATAAACCAGTTAATTGTATAAATGGGGATGGTTGCATCAGTAAGGGCATCTGGCAAAGAAACTGTACCAGGTTAACAATGAGGAACACAATGCGCTGTGGCGACACTTATTTGTCTTCTTATTTACAATAGCTGAGCGATTATCTTTGCATAAAAATGGAACAACAGCACAAATGCCTGCATGTTATCAAGACTCCCCTAATGTGCTACGGTTTATTGTCATTGTGTAACATCCACTCTTGATGACGCATGCTTGGATCCCAAAAAATGTGAAAATGTGTGTCGGTCAACTCCGTCGGCTATTTAATACTGGGCCACAGTGAAATAATTCATAATTTAATATTACCAGAAAACCCATTTTCAAGGATTTTAATTCAGGTGTTAGGTTTTACCCCTAGGTGACACCAGCATCTAGTTTTAAAATGCTTATATTACATGATAAGTTATCAATTTTATTAATCTGTGAAAAAATCTGTTGTGCAGTTTGGGGACAGAAGGTTCTAACAGACCAAAGCAGAACCAGTTCAAGAACTACAGTTCTTTCAGTGGAAAAGTGCTATGAGAGGCGTGAGCTCAACCCCACTGATCAAAATTGGCTAAGAACTTTTACATTATTTTCCAAACATTGAGGCCTACAAGTGGTACGTCGGTTAGCTTTTAGCATGAAGAGTGAACAGACGCTTTAATGCTATTAGAGTTCACGAAGATCCACGGTTTTGATTGATAACTCGTAATTCTTCTGTGCCTTCACACAAAAGAAATAATGTCGAGCAGGTAGGAAATGAAGGATTTCTGGCAACGTCTGAGGATTTCCGGAACGAAAGCTTAAGGATTTCTAGTCGATAAGCATGATGGGATTAACAAGCTAAGACTTCCACACAAAGACACTTTGACGAACTCAGAAAACTCGCCGGAACCTTCATGGAGCTTTGTCCAGCTTAATTATAATCTAGTGAACTTTCACGCGCCACGGAAGAGGAAGTCGAGACGTACGCGATAAAGCCGAGACGTGATTTTTAAAAACGCTCATAAATCCCCTGACGAACTTCAGGAGTGCGGAGTCAAAGATGATCCGCTGGACGACACAGTGATATCTCATCATGCCGCCGTTCCACCTGAAGAATCTCCTGTAAGCTTGTTGAGTTGAGCGTGAACCTCGTGTGATCTAAAGTTTGTGGACGCCTGACCTTGGAGATTGTTGGACAAAAGTGAAGACGTGAAATTTTACTAGGGTGTGTTTGAAAACTTGTGAGTTGTCTTGCTGTCTACAGCCTACCTGATCAGCTTCCTCATTAGAGAGATTATTTAGATGCACTACTTTAGGTAGTTATGCTCTCATTAGGCATCGCCACAGTGAAACACTTATTACATTGCCATCATTTGTCAGCAGTCAAATAAAATCCAGTATTTGTGACTTATAGGATAATTTGTGATCTTTTAATCATGTAAACAATTAACATCCTTTTATATTTGTTGTAGGTACAAACCCTGCAAAAAAACGATTTTGAATTAGGCCCAAATTGGCTCGACAAAGGTGTATTGCACCAACGCCCCCTGCTGCTGTTTAAAGTATATCGATTTATTAAACGTTTCAAATTGATTTGAATCGTGATGGTATAGAATCTAATTTCCAACTGTATGGGAGTTGAATACTTTTTGAATCCACTAAATGCTCAGTAATGCCAAACCCACTGAGTATCAATTTATTATTATGGTATGTTTACATTCTGGATCATTTTGGATGCTATTTTATCATTTCAAATATTTATGCTTATTGAAGAACATTTTTCTTTAACCAGGCCACCATGTACCTTGTGCACATAGAGCTACCACTTCCATTCTCAAGGGTCCGACCTTCTGATAGTTGCCACAATACGTCTTGCCCGTCCGTCCATGCTTGGCTGATTTTCCATTTTCTTAATTTCTTTTATCAGTTACTTCCAGTCATTTCTTCAATGCAGCTCTTATCAAGCACGTTCCTAAATGTCCCAGCATTGCTTTCACTTCCAAGAAGAATAGGACATGAATAAAAGAAGCTTGTTAGCCTTATTGGATAATTTCTGGTAAAATATTTAAATACTTATGCTAATTTCTAGCCTTTGAATTGCATTAAGCCCTCCAGCGACAGCGCAATTAAGATTTAGTGAATCGTGGGATTCAATCAGCTAGAAATTAATGTGATTATTAAAGGGTTAGATTGGAGTTTTAGTTCTTGTAATAACAATCAGATTATTTTCACATAGGCTGGGTTTATGGGAAAAAAAAGATCTGTGCTGTGTGAGTGTAGAGACTTAAGTAAACCACTTAACCCAGATTGTTCTGGGGTCATCTGATTTATTACAAAAGCCTGGCCTTCATAAAGAGAGCTGGTCAATAATTCTGCTGATTAAACAGAGGTTAAATAATAATAGTGAATAATGGTTGAATCTTTACCATCGTCTTCTCCCACAGTCTGATATGTTCATTTGAACAAATACACCTGACCTTGTGTATTAGGAAGGCGCTATATAAATGCAACTTATTATTACTATTATACCATTTTAAGAACTGACAGGGGAAGTGAAGAACACTGATTGTCTATTCATCATGGCACCAGTTACTAGGGTAAATATTACCCAGCAAGATTACCCCAACTACATTTTAAATCACATCCGTTATTGAAACTGGTTGTGTGAAAAACATGTTATGATTTGAGGATTATTAAATTGATAATTACATTCAGTAAATTACATGGTTAAACTAAAATTTAATATTTTAAAAACCTGTGGTGACCCCTTCCAACACACACACACATTTTAAATTGTTTTATTGGCTGGTCTGTACTAAATGACACATTAAACATCCCTAAATGTTTAAAAGTATCAACATGTTTCATGTTCTATTTTAATGAAAAACAAGCATTGTTAGATTTATATCCATTATAAAATGCAAACGTATTTCCCCTTCTGTTATACAAGTAACTAAGTAATGTTTACATTTTTACTTGAGTAGTATTTTTAGACTAGTAACTTCACTAGTACTTAATTAAAAATGAATAAAAGTATTAGTACTTTTACCTGCGGACAATATTTTAATACTCTTTCCACCTCTGGTTATTAGAATCTTCTCTGTGGAGGCAGCTGATCATTTCACCCAGACCATGTATATGGTGTGAAAATCCCGTTTGTGGGCACACAGTGGGGCTGGCCACTATCTGCTGCTTTTAGATGCCGTGTGATTGGCAGCTTCACACCCTTCAATAGGGTTTGTAATAGATTCTTGATGCCTGTCCCACACACACACTCACACACATGCTGGTGTCAGTCGTGCCTCCTCAGCTTTGTGATAGCTTATCTCCAGCAGTGCAGTAGGCCTTACACAGATGAGGATTTAAGTGGCTCTCTAAAAGGTGTGATATAAAAATAGGAGGCTTTAATGTGCGTTTTTTTTTTTCCTTTTTTTCCATTCAGCGGCGTTATTGGAATTTTAAAAATGTTCATGAGAAAAAAAAAATCAAACCAAGGCCAGAAATTAGGATTTCAAAATAGGATTTCAAAATGTTTTATGCTTTTTTTGATGGTTTATGTAGAAGTATTGAATATCTTTAAAAGAAAACCATAAGTGCTAAACACATTATTTGTTTTCACCATATGTTTTTAAACCAGATGCTCTT
>JAYDZG010000030.1:1561609-1572459 GCA_034509265.1 Microcambeva bendego
TAAGACAAATTGAAAATTGACCTGTGTAACTGTACCAATCTGTCCTGACATTAACGGAATGCACAGAACTGTAAAACCTAACATAAAAGCCTAATAAATAATGCCATATACACAGTTATTTCAATACAAATTTAATGAGACTGAAGCTTAAGATGGCGCAAAACTGCCAACACTCGAGCAAATTCCAACACCGATATCTGTGTTTATCAGTCATACAGGTGTAACACTACAAACACAAAACTAATAAGTGACTATACATGGTGTTTCACCAAGTGCTTTTTATCTGTTTGTGTAAGATGACTTTCACCCTGTCTATTTTCCCACTGCTTTTATCAGGGCGGATTCTGTACTATGTAAAGCATGCTTGGCATTTGAGGGGACCTGCCTGCTCGCCTGCCAGCCTGTCGCATGCCTAACGTGTCTACTGTACTCAGGTGTGTCCGGGTGGAGTGTCTCTGTGTCACCAAGATCACTCGAGTGATTGGGCTTGTAAAGAGATATCATAAAAAGACATGAAAAACAGGCTGAAGTAACTTTCACTGGTTTAGGATTTGCACGATTCCTAACATACAGCACCGTGCAGTTCTAGTCTAGTGGGATTTAACCCATGACCTGAAGACACAAAGCTGCGCCTAGTAATCAGTCTCTTAAAGCAGTTATGGAAGTGTTGCCTCAGCATCAGGGTGTTTTCATCAGGGTCTTGGTTGGCCCGACACTAACCAGAAACAATCAACGTAAGACAGAAACCCATGCCAGAGAGGATGCCAACCTGGTGCAGGCCAAAGAAGTAAGGCTTGAACCCCGGTGCCCAGGGCCTCGGAGCAGTTCAACACTCACACGCCCCGCATATTACACCTCGACTCACAGCTAGGGTCAAATTTAAAGTCTCAATGTCATCCAGAAAATGCAAACCATCAGATGATCGAATACAAGAGCCCCCAAATCAGGTCTGACACGAGGTTGAACGTGTTCATGAATCTGCACTCATTCACAACCGTTAGAAAATCTGAGCTACCGCAAATTAGGGTGCATGTTTGAGGTGTGAAAAAGAAAATAATACCATTAAACACATTATATTAATTTATAAATTGACACACTTGTTATCTCATATCACATCCAGTACCACTCTATTGTAGCAGTATTCTTGGAATATTAGAATATGACTATTGGCAATCATGCCCTTAGCATTTAAACATTTTGTAAATAGTAACTGATTATAAATGATTACTTTCAAAGTAAATTAACATTCTTTCTCTCATGGAATCCGGCAGTCCAGTATGCTGTAAATCTCTATGGTCTTCCAAATTGACATGCCAAAGCTCTACTGCTCTAGCGCTTCTGTTCTGTGGTGTAGAATTTTTGGAGGAAAGTTAACAGAACTATGGAAAACGGAATATCCTGGCTTCGATCAACAGACGGGCGGTCTGAATCCTTTCTGTGTGGAGTTTGCATGTTCTCCCAATGTCACCCCTGTGATGGACTGTGAGCTTATGCCCACTGAAAAGCTGGGACAGGCTCCAATACCCCCCTTCCCTTGAAAATGATTGGATAAGCAGTTAAGAAAGCTGTTCGGTGTTCTCACTAGCATCCTCCCATAACACCTGATGTCCAAATATTTAATGTCACATGCCAACCACTTGAACAGAAAAATCGTTACACTGTCGAGATGCCCCACCTGTCACCACATGGGATCAGCACTTCACATCAACCCTGTTATTATAAGGATGATTTACCATGATTCATGCACAGGTATTTAAGCATCATGGGATAGGTCTACTCTTTTCATACAACCCAGTACACGGAAGCTTCACATAGCCTTCACAACAATTTGATGGATTATGTAACATATAAATTAAATTTCTCTAAGTAAAATCCCTAGTGCTTCAAAAAATAATTAAAAATAAAATATTTTTCCCAATTTCTATGGCCAAAACAATTCATACACATTTCCATCTGTAGCAGCATTATTGTCTACAGTATGAGCTACAGAAGCTTGCATCAATGAGCCTCGACCGCCCATGAACCTGCCGTTGGTTTTGAACCACTGCAGGCCAGGAGAACCCCACAAAAGCTGCAGTTATAGAGATGCTCTGACCCATTCATCTAACAGTCACAATATGACCCTTGTCAAACTTGCTCAAATCCTTACGTTCGCCCATTTTTCATACTTCTAACATCAACTTTGAGGATACAATGTTCACTGGTGATCGGCTGTGAGCGTCTTTATTGCTTAAAGGCAAGATCTGGAGTCTGTCCAGATCAGGATGTCGTGCTTGTTTATTAATCTTGCATGTTGTTGTGTCATAACAAGTGCATATGTGAAAGCGTGTTCGGGAAATGAACAGATTGATTAATGTGCTGTGATGCAAACGTTGAATGATTTTGACATGCAGTGGCATGATGCTAAACTAGAGCTAGTCGTTAGCAACACTGATGTTTGCTTGTGAATTTTTGCACTGACGCTACAGACACCAAGAATGCTTCGAGCCATTCAACTACATTAATATTGCTTATGCTGTTAAAGTTGACATATTTCCCAGCATGAAGGTAGTCACCTTTGTAAGGCACATGTGGTATTTGTTGTGCTAGTTGCTTGGCAACTTTATTTAGCATCTCTGAGGTTTTTTTTTGCCAGGACAATAGAGACATCCGTGCTCAATAGATGAAAGATGAATATAAATAATTCCTTTTAGTTCTGCGCTTAAAGATTTTTGAGAGATTACCACCTTGACCTTTAATCACTTCATAAAAGCGCATGACACAGTGGTGTCATCCTGCACAGGTGAAAGGTTAACGTGAATGAACAGGCTCGGCTGCTTTACCATTTCTTTTAGCAGGAACTCATGACTGGGTGACTAGTTGGGGTGAATGTGGAAAATATTGAGAAACAGCGATAGATAGGACGTAACGAAATAGAGAACGCAACAGGCCATCTGGCTCATCGTTTGTTGGCATGTGTGTGTATTGCGTGCAAAAACAGAGATCAATTGCAGAGCAACAGTTAAATAAACTTTAGCAGCATGCCAACACAAACACATCACTCATTTTTAATCTTTACACCTGCTGTCATGTTTGGGCCTGTACTGCAAATCATGAATTTTTTTATTACATGTGCTTCCCGGCGATGTACCAATCTTCTCTTTCTGTATCTCTGTTTACTTTATGCTTTCATTCTATGCTTCAAAGTATTTTTTTTTGGGAAATGTAAACGTGTAAGGTATTCTAAATATAGTATTAACAAAGGACAGAAAAAAGGAATTAACATTAGCATCTATTCTTTTCAGTGCTATGTGTACAAGAAAGATTATCTACAACAAAATACAGACTACAAGCTTATGGCACCATATAACTAGTGACATGTAATATGCATTCTTGATTCATGTGCCTCCACACCAGAAAAAGAAAGTCACACTTTACATCCCTCTCAGTAACACAAGGTTCATTAGTTCACAAGGTTATGTCAAACAGTCTTGGATAATCTCTGATTCACCTCACTTGCACAGAAAAAAAGAAGAAAACCAGAGCAATCTGGCCCCTGCACAGTGCTAAACCGTGCATAAAGAATTAAAAGAAGCAAAATTCTGACAAAGCTTCATTTAACTATTTCTCAGTAGAAAATAAATAAAGTTCAATATAATATTTGTTATATATTTTAACCAACAAATGCTCTTTTATTTCTGAGGTAGGTTCCACAAATTGTGTTTAAAAATATTGGTTAGTCAAAAGATTCACAGATTTAAATTGTGCCCCAAGTGAATCGATTCTTAATGATGCTTTGTGAATCATTACATCCTTAACTTGAAGCATCTAAAGAACATCATAACATGGACTTAGTGACAAACTGTGGTTAAAAACAATTCCACTATGCAGCGAGAAAATCTCTGAACAGATCCTGATGTAAAATAATTTAAATAATTTATAACATCAAGTTGCCTACACAGTATAAACAAGATAAGAGTGTGTCAAGCTAAGTTTAAGGTCAGCATCCTGGTGCTGGAGTTCAGTTAGATTTGTGTTTGTAAAAAAATCACACAATCTGTTTACATGTTTTATACAAAACTTCAAGACTTGTTTGTCCCCATACTTCCAACCATCTGTGAAGTAATGTTGAATAACTGGAAACTGTGACAGTACAAACATTATTTATTCAGATGGAAGATATGCCCTGGTAAACCAAGGTTTGAATAATCTGATTTAGTTCACACCAGTTCCTACAAACTGAACTGTGAGGAATTATTAAAAAACATCCGGAACTAAATCTGGTTTGTAGTAAATTGCCAAAATCTCATTAGCATGATACATATTATTAGCTCAAATTTGAGACATTTATGTTATATAATATATATATATATATATATATGTGACAAATATATGTTATATAATATATATGTGATATATCTTAATCACATATTTTACTATGATTAAGTTTCTATATTTAATCCAAACACATATTCACATGATTCACCTTATCCTAAAATCCTAAAAATGTTTGTGAAGATGTTGGTATCCGCTACCGCTACAGTGATCAACACACATCAAAACCATTAACTGAAAAAGGTTTACAGATGCATCTACATGATTCTAAATTTTCCGTCATCGGTTTAGCGGGGCACTGAGTGGTCCCAAAGAAAACAAAAACACAAATTTGTGTCAATAACACATATGAGACAATGAACAAGAGCAAAATTGCATTCTTACCTTTTCCATGTGTATCTTTAAGGTTTTTTAAATCTATTAGTATTCCAAAGACTATAAATAAATAAATAAAAAAAAAATGTAGTGCAAGTTTGTTTATACAGCAACTTTTATTCACACTGGCAATTGAAAATAATTTACATTTGTAAAAGGATTTGTTTTGTATTTTTTGGTCATTCAGCTGTTTCGGTTAGGTGTCACCACAGTGGATTGTGATCTGCATTATTGATTTTCCTTCCTGACACAACTATTTATCTGGGCTTGAGACTAGCACTACAGTGCGCTGGTTTGTGCATCCTAGTGCATCGGTACATGATTGCATGTCTTTGGACTGTGTGATGAAACTGGAGGACACGCACATGGACACTAGGAGAACATACAAACTCCACACAGTAAGAACCCGAATCGTCCAACCTACGGATCGAACCCAGGACCTTCTAATAGTTTCTAACCTTCTAATAGTTTTTTTAACTTGTCAGAAGAAAAAAAACGTGCCAACATTGCATAAAGTTTAAAAATAATACATTCATTTATAACTACATTTGTTCATAATGCAGTAACTTCATTATATAAGACTTTATATGGGTCCAGATCCTGCCTGGACACCCTGGGCGCAAGAAAGGACACACCTTAGACAGAGAGTTAAACCATTGCAGAATGGCATCATTTTTTCACACATTCACACCTTGGGAAAAACAAATAGTAGCCATCCCAGCAAAAGAAAATAATAAAAAAAACATACTGGCATGAAGATACATGCTAAACATCTTAGTGACCCAGGGCAGGGTTTGAAACTAGGTCACTAGTAGCCTGAGACTGTGCAGCGACAGATATATCTGCAGGAAAAACCCTTCCCATCAAAGCTATCTGCTGAGTATTTATCGATGAGAGGATTCTGTTGAATTGTTTTCCAGTGTAATTTAACAAGACCAGGCATATGCACGCACCTTTTCGTGTTAAGAGCCGCAGAGAAAAAGATCATAATGATTGCAAACCTTGTACTTTTTATTTACTACATCTGGAAATGCAGCAAGGGCAAAATTTTTACTGTAAATTGTGAATGAGAACGAATGCCTTTAATAAAAGGTCGCGTTTATGTTCCATAATAATCCGAGGGATGAATAGTAAATCTGTTAGTGTTTGTATGTGTCCATGGTGATTGGCATTTATGTGATTTTACTGCCTTTATGATATCTGGCAGACACTATAATCCAGAGCAATTCACGGATGCACTTTATTGTCTGCTTGGAAGACTTGAGTCTAGCACTACTGTATTCTGAAAGCATTAGGGTTTATGGGTATTGACCCTCGAGCGCCCTGGCAGACATTAGTATTTAAGTCATAATACACCCAGGTTTCATTAACTTTAGGGCAGTGATAGCTCAGTGGTTGATGAACTTGACTTGTCATTCGCCGGTTGTTGGTTCAAGTCACTGTTTGGCCCCTAAGCAAAGCCTTTAATACTTAACTGCTCAAAATGATGTCCAATAATAATTATAAGTCGCTTTGGAGAAATGTAAAAAAAATGTAAAGGACTAAATAAAGTTTGCTCGGCTGTGGTTGGTAACACTTGTATTCCAGCGATTTTTGGTGTTTATGGTACTGGGCACGTATTCAGAAGGTTGCTGGTTTGAGTACCATTACTCACTACTACGTTCTTGCTGTTGTGGCCCTTGACCTTCAATTCCTAAGACCGTTTACAGTCACAGTACTCTAAGACGCTTTAGATATAGTCACACCGGCAAAATGCTGACAGTGCTGAAAAGATTACTGCGACCTTACATTAGCTCAGCCCATCTACATCTACCTTCATAAAAAAAATTATATTAGGATTTCAAACCATTAATTTTTAACACTAGTGTTTAACGTTTCTCATTATACGATGTATTGAATAAGAGTCTTAATAAGAACAATTATAATGGTTAATTGAGCTGAGTTTACCTGCATGAGTGAGATGTAGGCCTAAATCACCGAGTACTCATAAATCAGAGCAGGTGCGCCCTCTAATGAGGTGAAAAGAACAATGCATACACAGTTCAATATGGTGTTGAGGTTCATTTATTACATTATTAGCTAGACATTCAGTACCATACAGAAGATAAAACTTGCTCTGTATGCTTTAATCATCTATGCATTGGGTGCTGGAATTTTCAGCACTGCAGTGACACTGACGGGGTAATCCCATGGAACTCCTGTTATTATTAATTTGGCATAGATTTTTACGCTGGATGCAGACACAACCGAGTGTCTTGATCAGTGAGGAATGTTGTTTCGTTTCTATATGTCTTCTCTGACCGAGGTGTTCAAACTCTCTGCGCTGGTGTGCTAGCTGAAAATCCACCTGCTCAACCTCACACTGTATTAATTGTCTCGGATTTTAATGCCAGCTCTATACGATGATTGTATGGGGCCTCTTCACAAGGATAAATTGAGTACAGAGGGTGACCAAGTGTACTAAGCAACAGAAAAGTGAAGACCACGAGAGATGTCCAACAATCTTATGATGGCACGCTAGTCAGGTGTCTAAATATTTCTGGCTTGATAGTATATTTGCACACATCTACTCATGAGCACAAACGTGACTCTGTATTTGCACTAAACGAGCATGCATGTTGGCATATGTTTACATTGCGTGTTTGCATGTTTATGAGAATAAACATACCTGTACATCCTGATTCCGTCTCTTTCTAGGGTAAACAATGCACACACGAACTGCAGTCTTCATCATCTAGGAGGGAACAGGATTCGTTCTTTCCATCCCCTGCTGATGCCTGCATGCCCGCCTGGACAGGGGTTTGCATTGAGCACTTTGACTGGCCTGCAACTACACAACCCCCCACACACCTGTCATCACCAGGATGTAAACGGCATTCTGAACCGTTGGAGTTCTCTTGTAGAACCAGTTTTCTGATGGACAGAGTACTAAAATATTGCGATCAAGTAAAATAACTATTACTATAATGCATTATTTACTTAAATACGAGTAAAGTTACCAGTCTAAAAATCTACTGAAGTCAAATATAATTTAAATTGGACTCGGAGTGAATGTTACGTAGTTTCTTTTTACCAGAAGGGGGTAATGTGTCGAATCAAACTCACAATAGTTGTTTTAATTAAAATATTATAGAAAAACATATTCATAAAACATAGTGATGCAACACTTTCTGTACTGTATGAACTGTATAACCTGGTAAAATATTAACAATAGTCTAGCAATATGAGTTACTAATAGTTTAAATGGCAACAATGGGATCCCAATCACCATTTACACAAGGAGAATAGGACAAACTTTCCCTTGACAACCGCAGCAGGTCTGGCTCAGACCAATTTTTCCATAACTGACTTTGTCTGGAAAGTCCAAAGCATTTTTAAAACTATAGCCAACAGGTATGGTGTAAAGCTGAAACCTGTGACCCTCTGTACTCAACTGCTCCGGCCCACCTGTGAATCAAACCCAGTCCACAGTCAGGCCAAGTTGCCATACAGAAAAAAGTCGCTACAGATCAAAGTGGTTGGCAAAAAGAATTCAGTTTATTTTTGCATTTATGGTTCTGTTTAGGCTCTTAAACAGAAAAAGCGCAAGAGAAACAAACATTTGCGGTTTGGCACAAAGACGTATACTTAAACAATATAAAACTATAAATAGTTCCTTAACTCAGTCAATAAAAAAATTATTAACATAACATTTAAGACAACATCAAACCTAATCAATTTTTCCATCTGTAAGTGACCAGCAGGAATCCAGATGTAAAACGTTTGTAACCTTGTTAAGTTAGCTGGTTGGTTGTGGGACTAGATAATATTCACAAATCTCAGCTTGAACATTTTAACTTTAGGATTTGCTCATTCAGTATCAGTAATCTTAATAAATAATCTTTCCATACAGCATACCGTGTTAAGGCATCATGAATACCGAAGTGGACATGAAATCATTAATCATAAGATATTTTTATAGCTCTGTTTTTATAAAATCAATGTTCATCATCACCATTACCATCAATGTTATCTTCATCAATACCTACATCATCAGAGTCATCTCTGGCCCTGTTATTTTCTCAATCATCGCCGTCGACGGGCAGATCCCCTTTATTCTTTACAACATTAGACACCAAGGCATCAGTGTGATCCGGCTCAACGTTGGAGAACTCCTCCGTACCCTTTTCAACTTTTACATTTTTAACTGGTTCACTCAAAGCCTCAACAATGTGTTCTTCTTCTGTGTATATTTTCGTACGGCCATCATAAGACAGTAAACCCGGTCGTAGATGTTTTCCCAGTATCCTTCGAATGGTTGAATCATGAACGTGGATGTTCACCGCGGCGAGGCTGGCCTGCAGGTTCTTCGGAGTTGTGCAGGGGTTCTTCCTGACCTCGCCAATGATGTTGTCCCTCTCTTCAGGTGAGATTTTGGGTGGCCGGCCGCTCCTGGGCCTCGTTGTGACCGTGCCAAACATTTTCCATTTGCGCACTATGGCTCTGATTGTGGATATCTGAAGATCCAAGGCACTCGCAATAAGCTTGTAGCCTTTGCCTGACAGGTGAGCTTCGATGACTTTTTTCCGAAGGTTGTCTGGAATTTCTTTGGAGCGTGGCATTTTGCCAAATCACCACTTTTTTCTTTTTTTCATGGATAACTTGCAGGATGTGCTTCTTGGCAAGTTACATCATGACAAGCAAGTAGGCTTACAACGTTCTCACCCACTTTTATTCCACAGTTTGAAGCTTGAAAACATACAAGCAGAAAACCTGCAAAATAAGAAAAACTCCGAAATTCAAGTCATCCTGGAAATTTATCAAAGAATTTACCATTAGAATGATTAATGCAATGAGATTTTACAGCTGGGTACCGCGCTTTCCACTTTGAACACCACAGCAAGCATGAAAATCACAATAATAATATGGAAAAGGTGAGCAGTGCTTCTCATGTGAATGCGCCGGTACTGAACTCACTGAGGAATACGGTATTCCAAGAGCTCCACTATTAAGAAGCAAAATGAAAGAGTAAATAAGTAAATTTCTGGAGAGCCTGAATTGTTCAGGATGTTACCTTGTGCCTTGCACCCGTTGAAGAGCTGGGATAGGCTCCAGCACCCCTACCCTACCCTACTTAGGATAAGGGATAAAAAAAAACTGAACTGAACCAAACATCTGATCATCTGCAGAACCTGAGATCCCTATTCGTTATTTTATTTGAATATAATGTGCAATGTTTCCACATTGTAATCATGTCGTGCTGTATTGGAGCGCAATCACGTCATTGGTTTAAATCCCACCACTGCACCGCCCACTTTGCTGCGACTTCTATGAAGAACCTACGTTTAATCATTTATTAACAACTTACGGTGAAATAATCAGGTCAGGCTTAAACACACATTTGAATTGGAAATTTATATTCTGATCATTTCTGCTGCACCGCTCATTTCTGGCAGGTTCGATGCCCTTTGTTTTGATATTTACACACACTAAGCTAACCTGGCTAGCCTGTCTGAGCTCCAAAACACAAATCCAGTCGTTATAACTCCGGGAAACAAATATTAACATATTACCATTTTTGTTGAAGCACTCGAGCTCTTCAGCAGTTCTTCCACTGGATTATTTTACACATTTAATCGAGCGCTACTAATACTGTAGCATCAAATCAAGTAACCAGAACCAGACTGTACCCGGGTGTTTACGCACGTCAACAATGCGTCTAATTTGCGCTTCAATCCTCGCAATCCTCCTTCAATTCCATGCGCAGAGAATGTGACTTATACGCGTGATATATTTTTTAAAGAATTGAATATCTTCCACGCAAAAATATTACACCCACAAAGTAGAATCGTGTTAGTTCATCATGTGGTGTATGTTGCACATAAGAATTTGCGCAAGAATTAAGCAGGTGACAAAAAATGACACGTGACTCGAGGGTAATTTAACATTGGTCGAGGCTTAAGACACAACAAAATGTATTTTTAAAAAAAAAAATGGTTGTTACTTGTAGCTTTTAGTGGGTAGTTTTCAGTTAACAACAATATAAGATATAAGTTAAACCACATCACATACATAACACAATATATATATAAACATACATATACATATGTTCTCCCCGTGTCCGTGTGGGTTTCCTCCGGGTACTCCGGTTTCCTCCCACAGTCCAAAGACATGCTACCAGG
>JAYDZG010000030.1:1656828-1672255 GCA_034509265.1 Microcambeva bendego
AAAAACTTAAAAAAAAAAAAAAAAAAAAAGAACATGAGTGGGTCCCCAAACCCGACCTGCTTCGGTCTATGAGGAGTTTTGTATGTTCGTTCATGTTCAAAAGTGCCCATGTTGTGTTCCTGCATCACCAGAATTTCCGATCAGAATGAATCTAGCTCCCCGAGATGAAAACACAAACTGAATTATTATTATTTTGTTTTTTAAGAATTTAGAATACTCTTTGATCCGTGCAGTGAAACACGCACAGGCACACTAGTGAACACTAGGGGGCAGTGAGAACACGTGTTCGGACCAAGGCAAGTCCGGGGACAAGGGTTAGGAGACCTGTTGGCTCTGGGAATCGAGCCGGGAACCTTCTGATCACCAGCTCGGTTCTCTATTTACCAGGCCACGGCTTAAGACCAGGTTGCCAGATTGAGCTGATACTGACGAACTAGTTTATTTATTATTTGAATTGTTTATGAATGGGGAATAAAATGTTTTAGTTCAGCTGTTCATTTAAGTTCAAACACATAGTTGCATTATAATTGCAGAAATTATAATGAATGATGTAAAAATAAAAAGCAAAGCATGATCACCCTATAATTGTTCCATAAGTGCGTAATCAATCAATCGAATAAAAGATGATAAACCTGCAGATGCAAAATTCTGCTGCCACCTAGTGACAAACCTGCAAACCTGCAGCCGAGCTCTTTAAATTTGGGTGGTAGACAGAAAAGAATTTCATGAATGTGAATTGAATACCTTGTTCTTGCTGGTTGCCAAGTTGATTCGAAGTACGCCCATCCCGTGCAGCACAAACTTCATCGAGGTCAGCAGGTTGTCCAGCACAGCCGGCTAAGAGAGAAAAAAGAAACAAATAGTACTTTTAACACCAAGACTACAAATAGTACTTTTAACACCAAGACTAACACCAAGAGCTGAAGAAACCGATGTGCGCCACCATCTTAAGCAATACACAGATGCTATATATTGTTGCCTTTTATTTTATTATTATTATTGATGTGACTTTTATTTATTTTATATATTTTTGCAATTCTTTAGATCCAGATACTGATGTAGTTATTTCAGTTTCTTAGGTTTATTTTATCCTCAACATAGTTTAATTATTCATTCATATTTCATTACGTCACACACACGAGGCCTAAGAAGGAACTTGTGGAAGCATTTGAATATTGAATTGGCATAAGAGGACAAAAAAAATGACGAAATTGGTTTAAACTGGTCGGAAAACTAAGAACAACAGAATCAATGAATTAAAAAGTGAAACGAAGCTTTTACTTTCATGTGTATGGTGCTCCGGTCCTCCTTTCAATTCGATATTCCAAATATTCAACATGTTCTGTCTCAATTTTTTCCAGAATATTTATATAATAGTTGAGGTTTCTGTGTTGACACGTGCAGTAAAATAAAAACATAAACACAAGCCCTTTTTATAATAGAAATCGTCTCAAAGAGTTTAGGATTAACAGGCCAAAAACCTCCAGTTGAGCAAGCCGAGGGCGACCGTGGCGAGGAAAAACTCCCTCAAAATACAGAGAGAAACCTTTAGAGGAACCAGACTCAACAGGGACCCGTCCTTCTTGGGTGGACTGGTGGATATTTTTAATAAACAGGGTTTATTCAAATCATACAAACGCGAAATGACTAAACTAAAAATTATAACTAGCCGAAGGTCTTTTGTTCATGTGAATTCTGGTCGTTCTCATCTAGCAGGAGCAGCACTGTGTTGGAACAGGATTCCATCAGAACGAGAGCGGTGCAAGGTACGACTCGGACTCGTCGAGAAATTTCGGTTCTCAGATGGGTGCCCGGGTGCCCGGGTGCGTGTGAGGTGAAGATAACCCATCGGAATCCCGTCATCTTGGCACGACTCCGATTATCTGTCGTTTGTGTTGACGACACCAGCCCCCGTCCCCCGTCCTGCATCTGCGGAGGAGCCCGTCGATTCGTCCCACGCTAATCGTGGGTCTCGGGTAGATGCCGACGGGGCTTATCTAACCGTGAACACACGCCGGCTTAAGGATGTTGCGATCGATTCAGATCGGGGATGTAACGACGCACCACGAATCGATTCAGGAATCGACTCACTTCAGGCACGAATCGAATCGGTATTCATGTTCAATGAATCGATATTCGCTTCAGACATCAGAGGGTGATGCGGCTATTCACCAAGTTGGCAAATTAGGCTGGATTATCTACCATTATTGAATTAATCATTATTTAACCTAATCATTATCATTATTGAATTAATCTTTTTAATTTGTATAATTTACACTTACAGTTTCCTTTATCCAAAGCGACTTCCAGTACAGTCTGAGAAATGAGGGTTAAGGGCCTCGCTCAACGCCAGTGGTGAGGTTTGAACCAGCAACCTTCGGATTACCAGTCCCGTACCCTAACCACTAGTCCATTTCTGTCCCTTTAAATTGTACGAGTTTGGGCTGCTCAGTGAAGTGTTTTCGGGTCACAGAGGGAGACGTTAGTTGAAATGCTCAGCAGAATAATTAGTTTGTCCAGGGATTCATTGTGATGCCGTAAAATTAGGATTAGAGTAATTCAATCAGATGAAGCTCTAATAAAGCCTGTAATTGCTCTTAATAATTATATCACGATTATAACTGATGTACGTTTTCTCCTTCTGCCTCCTGGTCTGTGGAGCTACAAGCAAAAAGACGCTATGTGAGTCGAGAGGGAATTGGGTTAGAAATCTCTAAAGTACAGATTCTTGTATGAGCCGGTGGAGACACAAAATCAATAAAGGAAGATAACGCCGGTGCAATACAGCATTCCTTCACTCCGGAATAACAAAGAAAGGCTTTTTCATGAGCGCACTGCCGCCCCCCTCTCCCGTCCGGCAAAACAAAAACATCGGAGAGGCCACGAGCGTGTTTGCTTTGGACAAACAAGAGCTGCAAGTTCGGGAAAACGTTCCAACAATATCACTGGTAATGTGATCGAGGTCCATGTGGTGTTTATTATGGCTTGAATCCAAAACCTCTTTTTTATTCTTTCGAATTTGCATTTACTCCCTTTTCGCTCTCGATTTCCGAGTACTCCATCTGCCGCTGGCGACCCCTAGTGGTGTCCAAAGACGACGTGTCCTTATGCACGGACACATCGTCGGCAGGCACCCTGGGCAACCAGGGTCCTTACGCCAACCCACGCGTCTTTCTAATCTGGTCCTTTTCCACCCCGGGAACTGGGAGTTTAGAATCTCGACACTGGTCTGGTTGAATCTTTTCGATATGATGTGGTGGGACTGAGAGGAGCTTTATTTGCTCTGGTATGCTCGACATACACATTTATTTATTTAGATCTCTTTTTTTTTTTTTAACTATTTGAGATGATCTTTTTATTACAAAGGGTGTTTCAGGACGTACACACTTTTAAATTTTGCTTTATTTTTTGGTTTGAAGATGGTCAGCAATGTTCCTATTATTGTCGTTATCTATTATCATTTCGATTAGAAGACCGTTTGTCGTTTTTCCATTCTGTAGCCATTGAGGGGTTCAATATCGAGCAATGCATTCTTACTATGAAAAGTGTGCTACACAGAGACCGTCCCTAAATTCGTGCAATCTGTGACCCTGCCAATCCTCACACCTTGTGACTCCTTTTCATGGGGATGTGTGAAGTCACAAGTTTACGTGAACAAACCTCAAACGACTGCCGAACCGAAGAAAGAAATTCAACGGCTAATCGGCGAAATCTTCAGGGACGGCCGTAAAAGAGTTCAAGTTAATTTAAATGCTTGGACGACTGCCTGAAAACAAAGTGGAGGTGGGTAAACGCTCGAGAGCATTTTATATTATTATTTCGAAGTATATGCATGTATTGCATGTAACTATGACCTTTTGAAACACCCTTTACAAATAATGAAAATTTAATTCATGATGTAGGAACAATTCATTTTTAAATAAGCCTAATTGACCAAGTAAGTGAACAGCCACAGCGCCCTCTGCTGTTTAAAGTGAATATCGATTCACTAAACATCAATACCGATATGACCAAGTGAATTGGTTCATTAATTGATTCTTGGATCATCGTCACATCCCAGACAGACACCACAGCTTATAGGTTTGATTGCCTTTTTTGTAAGTAAGAATTGACTTCTACAACAACAAAAAACTCTCCAGTATTAGCGCCGGTGAACGTGATTCAGCTCCCAACATCTCCACCTATCTCCAAACCTTAATGATTGGTAGATCAGTCAGTGTAGGAGAACGTGATCGGGTGTGTTCTAACAAATAGACTGAAGAAGAAACGAGATGGGATTAGGGGAACGGAAGAAGGATTAGAACTACTCCCCTGGTCTACAGGTTAGGACAGACTCCCCAGTGATCTCTCACACACATTCAGAAAGGCACACAAACTCAACCCACACGGTCATCACCACACCCTTGTTTCAGATCCAGCTCCCTCCCGACTGAAGTAAGCTTTCTAATTACAGACTGACTAAGTCCGTGACCCTGTTCCGCACTCTGTAATTACAGAGCCGAGGTTGAAAGCTCAGCGATGATCGAGCTCGTACCGTACAGAACCCATGGTGGTAGAAACTGAACCTTTTTACACATTTAAATGTATATTTTGGTAACGATTCCCTGAATGAATGCTTTAGTATATATATATAGATATATATAGATATACAGATAGAAAGAGAGAGAGAGAATTCATTCAAGTAAATAAATAAAAGATAAAACTCACATATTTTACTTTTTTTTTTCTAAAGAGAAACAGAATCTGTCTTCACTTTAATGTTGTTAAAAAATGAGAAAAGAAATTGTGGTATTGTGGTCCCAGTATCGAGAGAAACACACACACACACAAACACACACACACACACACACACACACAGTATCTGTGACCTTATCGTCCACGCCAAGCCATAATACCCACGCTGCATTACAGTTAACTTCAACCTCACGACAGAACAGACGCCCTCTGCTGGTCATGCAGCAAAATCCACTCAGATGAATTTCTGTTTTTCTCTGTTTTCACGCTGCATGTCTTCACGCAAACGACTTTGATCTCTTTATTGCTGATGGGCATTTTTGGACATGGTGTCGTTAAACCCTTCGTGTTTTTGAATGTAGTTTGGAAGACCGAACTGTACAGAGATGTGACCGCTCGGAAAGTCGTGTAGTGTGTACTGTACAACAAAAGCACATTACTATCCTGGGAGGTAATAAGAATAAAATGACTTTGATTGAAAAAACAACAACAATAAGTAAACATGAATACATTCCGAGGTAAAGAAGTCTAACCTCAAGGCCTGTAGGAGGTTAAAAAGAACAGAGTGGAGTTTTGTGTGAGCGCAGGGAGTGTACGGTTACAAAAGCCTGAGGAGTCACTGCAGTTCCACTATCACACAGATTACATCATTTGGGACACACACACACACACACACACACACAGTTTTAAACAAAGGGGAAAGCATGGGGGGCACAAGATATACCTGCGATGACGTGATCACGGCAACACAGGTCACAACATCATAGAGATTTGATGGGAGTTCTTTCCAACGCTTCTGGAAAATTCCATCATTGACTATAAATGGTTGTTCTGACTAATAAGTAACTAGTAATCAGAAGGTCGCTGGTTCGACTGTTGGGTCCTTAACCCTCAATTACTCACAATCTATACTGTAACTGTAATGTAAGTCGCTTTAGATATTAATAATATTAGTAATATTTATATTTATATTTAAAATACCTATCAAAACACTTTTCTCGGCCACCGAACAGCAAGAAGCTCCTGGGTTCAAATCCCTGAGTCCTTTCTTTGTGTAGTATTCATGTCCTCACAGTGTCTGTGAGGGTTTCCTCCGAAAGTCCAAATACACAACGTGCCTCCCCCTCCCCCCTCCCAGGATAAATAGGTCGACAGATATGAAAACGTAATGAGCACTGTAGGGTTCTGAAACACCGCGAGGAATGCGAGATGGTTGATATTTGTTGAAATCTTCAGTCAGCAGAAGTATATTAACTAACACACACACACACAGACAAACACACACACACACACACACACACACACATTAATATCCTGGGGATTGAGTGTAGCTCTATCAGCAGGACAACACAGATGAAAGTGTGGCAGACAGGAAGGGAGGCTGTGGAGGAAGAAAACTCCCAATACATGTAAAGTCCGACTGTTCAGGAAAGACGGCAAAAACACATCTGGCTCTGTTTTCCTCTTCCCACAGTGGAGTGCAAGTTCTTAAGTTTGCTCTTCATTACTCTTTAACTCTCAGATTTCATTCAAAACAAGCACAAGTGTCGAGTCAGGAACTTTATTTGATCTGCAATACAGTCTACAAACCACGAGGAATTCCTAGAGGAAGGTTCTAGACCACGCGGTAAATGAAAAAAGTTGATCTTCACGGTAAACACTAGGGATGTAACGATACTCTACACACAATGTTAGGCGATTCACGATACCATGTTTTTAAATGAACGTCGATTCTTTAAACATAAATACACATTTGAATCCCGGATCGTTACATTCCTAGGCGACACTTATTACCCGGACCTCTTTATTATATCGTTATTGATGTACTAATTAGGATTTAACCCCGTTTAACACTTTGGTTACATTCAGGACAGAAATACGGTAGATATTCAATACGCCAAAGTCAAGTCAAGTCCAGCAGCACCATTAGTTCTCACATGCTGGATGGAATTGAACTACACTGAACGATCACTCGAGTAAATCGAAAACCCTCGTTTTTCTCCATCGTTCAATCCACACAGATACGTCCACGCCGTCGTGAAAAAGCCGAGGGCCTCGTCCCCAATCCCACACCGATCAGTAAATACTGTCTTCAATGCACACTCGCCAATCCCACCTACTGTTCAATAAGAAAGTGCGATTTAGGACGGAACCGAGACCTCACCGAGTGGACCGCAAAACGCAAATGGAGCGATGATGATAGAGGGGACGCAAAACTAAAGAAAGCTTAAGATTATTTAACTACAAAAAAAGTGCAAACTCACCGTGTGTTGTTGATACAGACTTTTCGTCATTAGAACCACAACACTTGCTTTTCAAGAGGAAACGTGCATGTAAACACACACACACAATAAATAAATAAATAAATAAAAATAATTCACCTCATCTGACAGAAACAATCCTGACAAAATATTAAAGCTTCATGTTGTGCATGAATTGTAGCTGAAACTTGAAAGTTCTGAAAGTTGCACAAATTAAAGGCGATGCTTAGGTGCTTATTTGCTCTTATTATTATTGTTGTTGTTGTTGTTATTGTTATTGCCCGTTTCAGGTCGCCTGTATGCATTTTAAAAGTCATTTGAATTGGATTTATTTCTTATGTATTTGTTTTTGCAATTTTTTAAATGTGCAAGATCTAAACAAGTGCAAAATCTTATTTGATCTCTTATGTTTTTTTTTTTGTTCTTTATTAAAGCAAAAGTATTTTATCAGATTACTCGATTAATCGCTGGAATAATGAATAGAATACTCGATTTCAAAACTAATCGATAGCTGCAGCGTTAGTGCTTACCTTAAAACTGGCCAGTTCTTGTTTGGTGAAACCGTTGCTGTGAATAATCTTCATCTGTTTAACCAGAGTGCTTTTCCCACTTTCAGCAGCTCCTAAATCGAAAATCACAAACGAAGGTGAGAGTAGAAAAATGATGCTGACGTTCTGAGCACTGACAGGTGAAGTGTACTAGTGGGTGGAATGTATTACACAGCTATTTTATCCTCAAAGTTCATGTTAGAAGGAGAAAAGAATAAAACATCACTGCGATATATATATATATATCTTCTTGATTATGCGTTTAGTCGCAGCCGACTCTCGGTCACTTGATAGATCATCGATCCATGAAGTATTTCGGCAATGATAGTGGAATAGTTTGCCATTGCTTTCTACACCCCTCCCCATTTATCTGGGCTTGGGACCAGCTGTTTTCCAGCTACACGGCTGAGTAGACCTACAGGACGATTTAGTGTCTCCAATTAACCTGGTAGCATGTCTTTGGACTGTGGGAGGAAACCCACGCGGACACGGGGAGAACATGCAAACTCCACACAGCGAGATCGCCACACCTGGGGATCGAACCCAGGACCTTCTTGCTGTGAGGCGACAGTGCTACCCACTAAGCCACCGTGTCGCCCATACATTCTACTGCTTATAGTTAACAACCAAAACTGTGGTATATATTAAAAAATAAGAGAATAAATATATTCTTTCTATTTCTAATTCTAGTTTATAGAATAAAATACCACTGCAGTATGTATGTATGTATGTATGTATGTATGCATGTCTGTCTGTCTGTCTGTCTGTCTATCTATCTATCTAATACAGTTTATTTTGATCAAACACATACACAGACATTGTAAAACTAGTCGCCAATCCACCTTTTGGATGATGAAAGTAAATTTAGGCAAATAAACCCAGAGGTGATGGTGTAGATGATGTGATGAGGTAAGGCCATGGCACAGTTGGTAGGACCGATGCCACCAGTCAACATGGTCCTGATGCTGCCGCCCTGCCTAGGATGTATTCCTTCTTCACCAGACGCACCACAAGGTCTGGTCAGTTAAGAACTTCACTAAAAAGGAAAGAAAGCAGTCCTCACCCAGAAGCAGGACCTTGACCACGTTCATCTCTCTGCGAGCGTGCTCGTACAGCTCCCGGTCTATCTGAGCACTGTGCAGTCTCGCCTGCTTCCCTTCCTCTGTGACCTCGGAGCCCAAACACAGACCCATGTCTGCTCCTCAAGGACATTTCTCTATCTCACACACACACACACACACATTCATCTACCACACACGCGCATCACACAATCATACC
This sequence comes from Microcambeva bendego, assembly GCA_034509265.1. Taxonomy (NCBI): domain Eukaryota; kingdom Metazoa; phylum Chordata; class Actinopteri; order Siluriformes; family Trichomycteridae; genus Microcambeva; species Microcambeva bendego. The sequence continues at coordinate 1,665,650 of JAYDZG010000030.1, forward strand.
AGACACACTTCTTGATCATGGAGATCTGGGAATACCGTATTCACATGGAATACGGAATTCACACACACACTGGTGGCCACACATTCCCAAACCCAGCTGGACCGTCACGCACTCGTCCGTGTAGAGCAGCGCGAGCCGAGCAGAAACGATCGCGCGCTCCGATTCAAAATCTCCCACGAGCCCTGCGCGTGCTTGTTTGTTTGCTTCTCAAAGTTTGTTTGCAAACAACCGCCAAACAAAGCGTCACATTAAGAAGTAAAGTCGTGAATAAAAGTCAATAAAAGTGCAGAACGTCACTCGGCTGAAACTCCGTACGACGCCAGAAGAGAAAACAGGAACTTTTTTCTTCAGCTCCGTAAAGTTCCAGATTTAAGGTGAAGGTTCCTTCACACAAATGTATGCAGTCGTTTCTCTATCCGTCCCCACAGCGCCATGTCGTCCATCTCCGAACAGAACTCGGTGTGTCGGGCCACTTTAGAAGAGATTTACGCCGAAGTTTGTTTCTATGGAAGGTACTGACTTCGACAGGAAGTGACATCAGCCATAGAGAAGTCTATCACCTGAGCGCACCCAATACATCTCTGGATTCTGGTCAGGGTCGCAGAATCACATTACGCCAAATAATACAGCCAAATAAAACTAAAACGCAAAGCATTTTCAAACTGCCAATCCACCTTCTGTCTAATCTGAAAGTGAAAGACAACCCGAGTACTTGAATGAACGGGAAGGACCAACTCAAACCTCAAAGCTCCCAGCTCCAGTTGCACCACTTTATTCTTGTTTAGTCATAAACTAGAAACGTCTGTGGATGTCTTTATCTCTATTTTATGGCTTACAAATTGCTGGAACAAAAATATAAGTACAACTTATCAGCAACAACTTATTTTTAATTGTATAACAGTGTGTTTATATTGTATTTGTGCTATTGTCAATCTCATTGTTTAACATTAGACTAAAATATGTGCAGTTCATGATCATTATGCCTAAAGATGCCTAAACACGGCTTCACAAATCAGCATCTTGTTAGTTATAAGAAAATAAATGCAAAACCATTGTATTGAGTTGTGGATTTATTAAACATAGTTATTTAAATGCCACAGAGCATATTCACACTGGATGTTTAGAGCTGGCGTTAAACAGCTGGTGTAAATGTAAAATCGACTAAATAACCCGTGATGAGCTAGTGATCTTTATTTCTATTTAAATGCCTGATAGCATTGCTAGGTATTGATTTAATCCAGTTCATAATTTCAGAATTTAACGGAACAAAGAATTGGTTTTCTGGAACAATACAGATTTCCATTTAGGGATGATGACTATTAATCAGACATTTTACATTCCTGAGCTCTGAGGCTTTAGTACGACTAGACATGGAGAGAAATGTGAAACCTGTTAGGATGATTCAAATATCACTCGTAACAGTTAAATTTATTTAACCATAATAGTGGTTTACCCCCATTTTCTGGTCAATTTAGTGATGCCCATGAAGGGGCGACCCTACGATCAGTAAATTTGAATGCGACGCAAGCCACACCCAACCGCTTCTGTGCGGGCACCCTGGGCAACCAGAGTCCTAACTCTGTTTGAGCCGGTCATTTCCCACCCTGGCAGACCGGAAGCCAGTTTTGCCTGCTAGAGGGTGCCCACTCAGTCGCTAATAAGAGTCGAGACTCGAACCCAAGAGTTCAGAATGTCAGCGCTGGTGTGAAGAAGCTGCTGTTATAAAAACTGTTAACGGTTCAAAAAAGCATCTGGTTTACAAAACACCCCATATTAAAATCGTTTTTACCCGTTTAACGAGCATCATAAATTAATTAAAGCCTAAAATGTGACCACTTCTACTTGAACTGTTTTTTATAATATATAATCGAAAACTATTTTAGACCTTGGTATCACTATTTAAAATTCTTCTAGTTAGCTTTGCACTAGGTCTCTGTGGTGCCTTCCTCTGTCCAGTCAGAAATATTAGAACATTTTTTGCTAACAGAGCTATGGTAAATTCCTTTTGACAGACTTTGCACCATTGCCGATCAGCATAGCTTTGCTAAAGAGGTCTGGAACGTTCTTGCTAGCGAGAATGAATAAAAAAAGGCTTTGTGCTGTACTTATAATGTAACGACCAGCCTATCTGCTTTCAGCACATGCTAGCGTCATCATTTCTGCCTAATAATCCATCGATTTCTGTCTTTTTTCAGGTTAAGTTTGTTACAAAGCATCAGCATTATCATCATCTTGCTACTTCAGCTTAACTTCTGGCCAGGACAGGCCAATGTTTAAGCTAATGCCGGGTGCTGTGTTGATCGGTTATTTATAAACAAAACGTACCATATTAGCATGTACAGGCTAACAGTGTTGTGTGTTAAAATGGGCTGTGCCCATGGCACCCCAACCTTTTAAGCTCAGGCACCATCTAAGGAAGAGCAACGGCATTATTTAGGGAACCTACAGAACGAAGGTGGTGAGATGATATAAAGGATTGTACGTGTGGGTTTGCTTTGTTAAATTAGTGAGTTTTGGTGGTTAATGAGTAGAAGTTCGACCCTTGGCTTCTTCCTCTTTGCGCTTGAGTGCGTCGTACACGGCCAGCTCCTTCGCCTCCTTCTTCTGATTCCGCTCCTCAAACTGCAACCTGAAGAGACGGCCGTGAGAAAAGAACGGATGGGGTTATCGTTACGGCTCAGGCAAGGCGGGTTTAACTGTAGAACACCACTCGTACACCGGGGGCAATTCAGAGCACTTCACATCAGGAGAATTTAGAAGCATTAAAACATGCCCGAGAACCTCAGGAAGGCTTGGTGCAGTTCCGATTAAAAGATCATGAGTAACATCAAGGTTAACAGCCGTGCAAAATTTACAGCTCAATCATAGGTACCAGAGAAGAGAAACATTTTGAACCGGGATTTCACGGGGTTTGACACACTTCTAATATCTACCAGTTCATGTGGTAAAGCCTTATGGTTGGCATTAGTCACTACACGTGTAAGCGTGTGGGTGGGTGGTTGGGGTTCGAATACCAGACTGGACTCAAAAACATAGAAGGTGCATGAGTGAGTCACTGGCACACTAGCACTGAGATTCGGAACTCCCAGGCTTGGTGTGTGGAGAGCCACGTCCGGATCTCTGCGGTCCAACCGGATTCCTTACACAGCGCCGCCCCGATGTTTCATCTGGTCATTTCCTACCCTGCCAGAATGGACGTCGACTATTCTGCGGGATCACAATCTGATCACTAAACTAATCGCACTGTGCACTTATAAGGGTTAAATGCGGTAGTGGGATGACGGAGTGGTCTGTGAGTACAGAAACACACACACACACACCTGTTGGCGATGATTCTCTGCACAATGTCGTCAGTGGTCAGGCCATTTCCACTGTCCACTGAGCGAAATATTCCTCTCTTCCTTGGTTCCTGTAGAAGCGCATCAACACTCATATGAATGAAGCAACAAATAAGTCAAATACATTCTATTCAAACTGTTTTAATAGTATTTCAGAGTGCTTATGTTATGGTTGTGTTCTTTTCTGTGTAGAAATGTTAAAACAATAACTATTTTATATTAGACTAAAATATCGATATAAATAAAGGTTGGTGTGTGTGTCTGGGGGGGGGGTGCTCTGTTTAGACAGACACGTGGACACTTACAGCGTAGGGGTCAGCACCATCCTTATCCGAGAAAACCTCAGTTTTTCCATGACACACCAGATCAACCTACAACAAAAGACACCTTTTTATATTATTACTTTTACAACCTCAGCCAGTTTAGTCTGAGTGTCTTTATAATCATTCATTCATAGATCAGTAGGTAGGTAGACCGACAGACTAGATAGATCGACATACAGACAGACAGATAGATAGAAGCAAGAAACGACCTTAAAATGGTCCAGAAGATCTTTGTCTACAGCATAAGGGGCTCCGATCACAACTTCTGCCACATACTGAAAACCCAAAAACAGAGAACATACAAAACATTTCAATTCTACAATATTAATACCAGTATTACAGGCTTCAAATAAAGAAACGATCTGAAGTCATAGTGTACACTAGGCGTAGAAATCAGCTTATAAAATTTTTCTTTTAATTTGTAATATTGGGCAACAGAGTTCAAGTGTGCAGTTCTCATTCGTCTTGTCCGAGCTTCTAGCCTCCCTCAGGACACTGCTAAAAGCATCACTGATTATCTCTTCATCATGGCGGATGAGAATGGGTGGAGAGAAATGAATGCTGCTTCTGATAGCAAGATATATTAGGAAGGTGGTCATAATGTTATGACTGATCAATGTGTAGCCAACTGACATTAACATTAAGCAAAAGTTCAGTGTAGCTGTTTTATTATTAAATATCACATGACTTACAGCTTGTAGAGCACGAGCACTTGTCATATGTGAGATGGAGTATTCAAATCAAAGATCACTGACCTCGAGTTACTTTCTAATACGTTACTGCTTTGTAATCGATCCAGACCGGCTCTGCTGTCGGGATCCTGTTCTAAGAGCTGCAGTGGAATCTCTGCTATTGAATTACTGAGCTGAATTTACCTCCAGAGGCAGTCGTGGCCTGGTGGTCAGAGAACCGGGTTTGTGACTGAAGTGCCCTTGAGCAAGGCACCTAACCTCTAACCGGTCCCCGGGCGGCATGGCTAGGGATGCGCACCGCTCTGGGGGGTTGTGCTCACCGCCCCCTAGTGTTCACTAGTGTGTATTTCACTGCACGGATCGGGTTAAAATGTGAATTTAACTGCACAGCGATTAAGAGTTTTGTAAATCTAAAAATCAATGACTTTTGAATTTTTTAACCGTTCTTTCATGTTCTATTTTGTTTTTACTGAGCAACACATAAAGCTCATGGATAAAACGCTGTGAAAGTAAACAGATCTAACAAGAGAAACGACTGGAAGAGAGATTCGTCTAGGTTACAGTGGAACATGGTTTAACCAGTCGGGTGACATTGTGACGTTGTTGTGAAGCTGTTGCGGTCGGTTACAGCTTAGAGGAGGAGCTCAAACTTAAAGCTAGTTGTCTCTCTTGATGACTTCCAATCAGACCATCTGATAATGTGTTGGATAACCAGCTGACCAACATGACCAAGATCCAGAACATTCTCCATGTTCCACTGTCCATTTAGCTTTACACAAGCTGCTTGGACTCTGGTCCGGTCAATTGTGGTCTCACAGTTGGTCTGTCTGTCTGTCTATCTATCTTATCTTTATGTATCTTATCTATATCTTTTCTTTCTATCTATATCTATGTCTGGGTCTGTCTATCTTTTATCTTATGTTTATCTATCTATCTTTATCTATCTTAATCTATCTTAATCTATCTATTTATCTATCTAAATCTATCTATCTATCTATCTATCTATCTATCTTAATCTATCTTAATCAATCTATCTATCTTAATCAATCTATCCATTTATCCATCCATCCATCCATCTTAATCTATTTATCTATCCATCCATCCATCCATCCATCTATCTAAATCTATCTATCTATCTTAATCAATCTATCTATCTATCTATCTATCTATCTATCTATCTAAATCTATCTACTATCTATCTATCTATCTTAATCTATCTATCTATCTATCTATCTATCTATCTAAATCTATCTATCTGTCTATCTTAATCTATCAATCTATCTATCTATCTCTGTCGATCTTATATTTTCAATCTTTTATATCTATCCATCCATCCATTTATCTATCCATTTATCACACACCTGTCAGTAACAATGTCCTACAGTAACATTCTCTCGTCCTAACTGACTACACGATAGGAATTGTTGAACGTAAAAACAAACGTTTATGATCATGTTCTCAGCAACATGAAAAATCCACAGATTTATGTTTATGTGGGGGTTCGTCCTGCTCACCCGGCACGCCAGCACACTCAGGGTTCTCTCGTGGATGTTCATGATGGGGTAATTCTTCCCTTTGTATCGGTTCACTTCCTGTCACACAGACGCAATATTAAACACACAAACAATAAAGGAACTAAAACGACTAATACCAGTATTCTGTTACTGCGGCGTGATCGATTCATGTTTTTGATCATCTGCAGGTTAAACTAAGTCACCATAAGTGTGCACTTCTCATACCTGGTCAAAGTGAAGTCCAACAATGATGTAAGGTTTCTCTGCCTGTTTGAAGACCGTCTCCAGGAAATCCAGATGCCCAATGTCTATCAGTCAGACATTAAGGCCGAACACAAACACAATTGCTTCAAATCAAAGTGATCATGTTGATTCATTGTATTAATTAAAACAGGTCGACATAATTTACATAAATTGTTGCCACTGTTTCTTTCATCTGCTGTTTATTACCGGAGCTACAAGTGGCAGAAGTACACAAGTTCCGTACTTAAGTAAACGTACTAGTAATCTGGAAAAAAAATACTCAAGTAAAAGTAAACTATGTATTTTTTTTACTTGGGTAGAAGTATAAAAGTACATTAGGTAGAAGTATAAATTACATCTGAGCAGCCGTGGCCTGGTGGTTAGAGAACTGGGCTTGTGATAAGGTTTGATTCGCAGAGTCGACAGGTCACGACTAAAAAGCCCTTGAGCAAGGCACCCGACCCCTAACTGCTCCCAGGATGCCATGCCTAGGGCT
>JAYDZG010000030.1:1932447-1946888 GCA_034509265.1 Microcambeva bendego
TATTTGTTATTTGGGATGCAACAAATGCGGTTGTGCTTTTAAATCAAAGCTATATCATCTTGTTCACCGTTTCAATTCCTGGCCCATTTAAGGGCGTGAAGAAAAGGTTGTTGTTCACTGGCACATCTTTTGACTCTCATAGAAGACACACACTGACATTGGGAGAACATTCAAATTAGAGCCACACAGAACAGACTCTGGTTGCACCACCTGGGAATCGAACCCCGGACTTTTTTGCTGTGAGGCGACAGTGCTACCCACTGAGGCCACTGGGTCACAATTTTCCACACTTTTTCTGAAAGGACTGAGTAGAGTGAGACTGCCCCCCCTCCTTTATGTATGCAGTGACTAAGTACATCTTTTCACCTGTACAAGGCGAGTTCATATGCGGATCAGCTTTGTTCATAGAGAGCCACACGCTGATCAATGCATTATTTATAAACTGTGCAGACATCATTAATCAGTCAGCTGAGGTCGTTATTTGCTATGTTATTAGGAGCCCTGCTGTACCAGTCCAGACGGATGGCAGAGCCAAGTTTCAAACCAATGAGTTTGAAATGTCATCCCTGATGTGCTAGTGTGCGTTTTACCGCCACGCCACGTGAGCGTCCAAAAGAATCTAATCTATTATATATCATTATACACCTGTTAGAAAGGTGAATAAAACTACAAAATCCAGGAGAATGTCCACATCTTTTTGGCCCTGTTCGTGTTTCTTACACAGTACCAGGATAAACTCTTCTCTTCACTTTTGTTGCTTCATAAAAAACTTTGATTTTAATGCAGGCTAGTAATAATATACACGGACAACGTCTGTGCAGAGGGAGACGGAACATAAACAAGATACGTAACATCTGGTTTTCTAATAAGTGTAGATACTGAAAGTCTCAGGGGGACGTTTCAGATGATTCTGGGAATTTCTCGGTAACTTCCATACGCTATTTTGCAGGATAATTACAGGCAGATGCTAGTTCTGCAGTTGCTTTGTGATAAAAAAATGTCTATGTGACAAAACCAGGAGCCCCTCACAGATGCAAAGGTTTGATCTTTGCCAAACATCTTCCATCTGGACCGTGGTCCACTGCTCTCGTGTATAAACAGAACAGTCCCTGTGTTTGGGTTCCACCTAAAAATTAGCACTAATGTGATGCTACAACATGTTTTAATAGATAATGAGAATTGGTAATTGGTTAATAGATTCATTTTAAATTACTGATCAGGACTCAGGACTAAAGGATTAAATCGTCATAAGGAACACACCCTTGACAGACCACGTCATTTATTGACTTAACCCAACCCATAATGCTCGAATGGTGCAGTGGTAAAAATTGTTAAGCCAATAGCACTGAGACCCAAGAATATTCCACTAGCACACCAGCACTAAAATTTTGAACACCCTCAGCTCTGGAAGCCATCTAGTGGGCCAAATTGGCAGACAAAAATTGGCTGGACTAAATGGGCAGGGCTTTCAAACTGAAGACTAAAGCACCTGTGCAGGAGTAGGTGAGCCTTATATAAGAATCCATCATGGTTGAAGGACTCTACTACGCAAGTAGGATGGGGCATGGAGCAGGCAAATATACACTCCTCAAACCCAATTGGTGTCCCTAGCAGTGGAAGACTAATTTTGAAGTACAATTTTATTTTGCTTACACAACACTGGGGTCTCTGGGATCTTCAAGAACAAGGCAGTAAAGTTAACATAAACAGAACATAAGGATTAAATAATCTTTAAGAGGAAACATTCGGCTTGGACTGTGTTCTTACTGTTTTGCTCATATCCATCACTGATAATCTATCACTGTTGCCCTTTAAATCTCCTTCACTGCTCATCACATCCCAGGTGATTCCTAGTCTTATGTACCGTGCTTTGTGCACAGGGAGGCCATCATGCCAGATCTGGAAATGGCCTTTCTCAAAATCTTGATACAGATTAAAAGCATATACATCATTCCATATCGATTTTCCAGCTGTTTTCAATAAGCTAGCCGGAAACAACCAGGGATAAATATATTTGGCCATCTCCCGTACCAGCATGGAATCTGTTTGCAAAACGTGCCTGGAAATTGAGACCATTTTGAGCCGGAGTTTTACTTGGCACCAGTGTTTCCTAGCCTGGCATTTCTCACAGTCTAAACTCACCAACTGCTGTCACTTTGTGTCACACCGCACACCATATTACCAGCATCTGTATCCAAAACCTATATCTAACATTGATCTTCACCATAATGAAAAAGAACATGTTATATAACGTTGAACATACTAGTATGACAACACGACCACACACTACAGCAGCTGGTATATAATTCAGCTCAGTACACAAATCCAGTTCATTTCCTGAGCTGGAGAATTATTTATGCCGTGTGGGTTTTACCTCAAATGATTGGTGATGACATTCAGTTCTCTGTGATATTTATAGGTCGAGGTCTGGTTCTGGTCCGACACCTGTCCACTGACGTTCTAATAAAGTGTGTTTCCAGAGGTCGAGATAATAGGAGATCTTCAGTATGTTGTTCCTAGCATTCCTCTCCAGGCTGGATTCCAAGATTTCTTCAAGTACACTACTTTTTTGAACCCCAAATTATTTTAAACTTTTAAATTCGGCATTCAGTTAATGTCAGAAAAAAACCTACATTACATGCAGCTATGAGACTTTACCATTGGGTGTTTCCAGTTACTAAAGCTTAATCCAAACCTCTGGCTTTTTCTATGCGTTATTGAGAAAGTCCAGAAGCATCAACCCTAGTCAACCCTAGTGAACAATTCTGGGATGAATAAGAACAATAACTAGGAAATGCCCTTCTTGCCCAACATCAGCAACCATCTCTAAGCCACAAACATTCCAAATCTCATGAAAAGGCAGATTAGAGCATAATATCTATATTAATGTCCATTTTTTGAAACTGAATGCATAACACATGTAATGTAATGTGTTCACATACGTTTGACCATACATTGTGTTGTGTGTGTTTATATAGATATGTCTAGCTTCTTAGCAAGATGTTACAGCATCAGAAAAGGATTTATAAACCAGCTTGTAAGTTTTATAGTTGAACATAACCGGTATACTAGCGTGTAGCAAGCCTCTAATGGACAGTCTTAGTTTTTCATGGGCTGAGTGAGTCTCGTCTGTCTTTCCAAATGTTCTGCTGTCTCTGCAAGAGCCACCAGCTTGAATTTATCCCATTATAGAATGGTTCATCATCAAACACTGGGTAAAAAGAAATGGCCAGTTCATTTATACTGAGTAAAAAGTTTAAAGCAAAGTATCTGTGCCAAGTCAATGAAACACTGTTAAACCACTCGAACAAACAGATTCTCATGTAGTTCCTCAACGTAAGCACTAAGAATGTAAAGAAGGCTCTCAGGTTACACAGATGAAATATTTTATTGTTATTTACTCTTTGTAGCTTTTCTGCCTTTTGTCTGTTTGCAGTTTGATGAAACAAGTGTGCACTAATGTGATGGAGCGGTGCCGGGTCAAAAAACGGGGAATTTGTAAAGATTACTGGGGAAAACAAGAAAGAGCAAAACTGCGCAGTTAGCTGTTTAGGACCTCATGTAGAGAGTTTTAGGTGTTAAGCATTAGAATATTCGTTTTTAAGGCCAATCTTTTATGTTTCTAAGAAGAAAAAAAAATACACAATACGCAAAGCAACTTAAATGTTTATGAACTAGACTAAGCATGATTCTGTTCTTTCTGATAGGTAACATGTAAAGTGGTTGTTAGTACAGTGTTTGGCTTTAATGCAGTGATCTGCATGTGTACCTTTAATGCTGCACAATCTGCTTCAAATAAAAAATGAACTCTTGCTGCTTTTAATCCAGGCCACTATTATTACAGGCCACATCCTGCAGCAGCAGTCATTGTTATCTCTAGCTCCGTCTTTGAGGGACATAGCCTGGCATACAAAGTTTTGCAATGCCCTGAAGAGATGTATAGCATTTAGCAGATGCCCTTTCCAGAATGACTTTCAAAAGTGCTTCCAGTTGGTAAACATTTACTTGTGCTTGTGATTTTTTTTTTGTTTTCAGTCAAAATCCCCCACAAGGATTCTTTTCACAGGTCAAATCTAGTTAAAGTAAATCAAAGCACAAGTAGATCAAATGACAGACATCAGGGCTGCTCCTTTTTTATTTATACACTTAAAGCATCACCCAGGTAGCCCAGATAAATAGGACAGTTGCATCAGGAAGGGCATCCGGCATTTAAAAAGCCAAATAACCCACCAATAATGCAGATCAGGATCCACTATGGTTTGTCCATAATGGTTGGTAAGGCATTTGCTCATTGATCATATTCAGATCATTCAGATAAACAATTATTGGATGTAATCTTTATTTCAATTAAATTGTTGCACTCATGTCGTCCTGACAACGTGGTAAAAATCTAAACTGATCATCATTGCTTCCATCCATAGTGCGAATATATAAGATCATCATCATCAAATTGTAAATAAATAAGCTTGCTGCTGCTTAAATTCACTTGGACCCACCTAATCACAACTGCGGGTTACATTTAGTTTTAAACCCTGAGTCATTAGAGCCTTCATTGGTGAATTCTGTCATTATGACGTGGTACATGTCCAGTCAGTATGGCCACAGAGTCATTACATGTGATTTCTGGTGTTTCCTGGTGTTTCCCGGAGGCCTTAGCTCAGCAGCCACTTCTTGGTCCAACATGAATGGGGACACACACTCGCAATCAATATGTATTAACAAAAGATATTTATTAAAAAATAAATCTGCAATGAGTCAAGCTGAATGCTAAACGAATCCTACACAAAACTAATTCAAGAAAAAGAGTATTTACAACTACACCAAACTAAGAGTACAACAAAAACCTGCAATGTAACAAACCTAAGAAGCTACAAAACCTAGAGAATAACAAAGCCAAGAAAATTAACTAGAATATCACAAACCTAAAGAATAAAAAAAAGACAAAAACCTTGAAAATACCAAAACTAGAATGTCATCAAATTAGCAAAATATAATCCGTAGTTCCAAAACAAGAAGAGTGAGGTAAAAAAAAGCTCCAAAGTGTGAGTACCACCATGCTCATTAAATTGAATCAAGGTGGAGTGAGGCACACACAGGAGAGCTGATGCAGCAATCCTGACACCACTACCCTAAAAAAGGCATGGTAAATGTTTTAACCCCCCCCCCCCCTCTGCAAAAAAACTGCATGCATAGTAGTAGTAAATCTACAACAGTTAATATATAGTGCAGATAATTACAAGACTCCCATGAAAGCATTCGAGGACACAGTATGTATATTAGGTAGCAAGGAAAGATTTTTCTCCTCAGAGTTCATGTTAAAAGCAGGGAAAATGGGCTACTGTAAGGATCCAAGAGTTTGACGAAGGCCAAACTGAGATGGCTAGATGACCGGGTCAGAGCATCTCCAAAACTGCAGCTCTTGAGCTTGTTGCTCTCAGGAGTGACCAGAGTCTGTGGGGTTGTGAGCAGTGTGTATACTGAGAAAAGGGCCATGCTCACCACAGCCTCGCTTTACCAGGCTCCGTTTTTGTCATTAATCCCGATTGCTTTTTCGCTTCGTGACATTTTGTCCAGACGTTTCGGAGTCGTAAACCACAAGCCAGGGATAAACACTGAGCGAAGTGGAAAATATGCTGATACTAACTGTAATCCATACTTTGCCTAATACAATGTTTGGTTATATGAAATTTTACAGGTATTATTTATAGAAACAATTATACATGCAAGACTTGTGTTAGCATTGGTGTTTTCAATGCAGAACATATTTAATTGTAATTTAAAGTTAAGGAATAAGAGAACAAGATCAAACTTTCTTATGTAAAGCTGGTCGGAGTGAGTTATGTGTGGCTCAGTTATTCAAAAGTCTTTTACAATCTTAAAACTCTTTGTTTGTCATGAAAGGCAGACCATCTGGGGGGATCCACAATTAAGATGTTTCATTATCAAAACAAAAGAAAGTATTTCATGACCATGATAGTGAACAACAGGGTAAAAGCAATATTGCTAATGTTGAAATGTTGACATAAATCAGAACTCTGTTCAATGGAGGAGACAAATATCACAAACACAGTATAAAACTAAAATCTAATGTTAGCAATAGGCGTAAGACATTGATAGAAGACATCAGAAAAGAATCATTTGAGACTGTGATTTAAAAACCAGTCACTGTAGAAAAAGCACCTGCATAAGCATATTTGCACAGTCAGGACTTATTTCTTCCTTTAAGGGTCCAGCAGTAGTAATGGGTTCATTTGGCTGGAAACATCAATAGCAGAGAGTGCAGGAAAAAGCTGGAGCATGCCAGGCTCCCTCCCATGTGCTCTACTGGATATCAACCATGGGGGAGTAAAAAAAGCTTCATCCATATGTACACGGATACAGATCTCAACTGAACATATGTTTTAAGATCTATGGAACACCGAGGACTGACATCCAGGATTTGTAGCTACTTTACCTCTCGCATGTATCTGCTTTATGGAGCATCGAGAGATCGGTGACACTGCAGTGTATGATGACCAAATCCAAGAATTTTTTGTTGAGTTGGGACATGTAGATTGGCCCGAAGCTTTGCAATTCCAAAGATGCTGCCAATCCAGATGCATCACAACTGGCCAGAGACCCGTTTGGACAGCACCCATGACCTGTTTTATCATTTTCCCATATTTCAGTGGAGTGCATAATAGGAAACCCAGCCAGGTCCAGCTTCTCCGTGCAGTCCTGTGAGAGGATTATGTGTGCTGAATGGGTCAGAAGTATCATTGTTTGTGCCTTTTTATTTGAACACAGCACTACTGCCGGGGCCATAAAGGGAGACCCTGTCCTGCTTTTCCAAATTGAACTTCAGGACAGCTGCAGATATGATTCTTAATCTCCTGACATAAAACTGCATAAGGACTTCCTTTGACGTCGATGACTGGATTGTCCCTCTTATAGCCTTGTGAACATATGTTTAGCAGGGAAACAAGTGAGGTATGGGGGACATTACCCTCACCTTAAAACAAATGTAATTCTTAAACTCACACTTTTTAACTGCCGTAAAATCATTGTCTAGATTAAGCTAGATATATACAGTCCCCTCCAAAAGTATTGGAACAGTGAGGCCAATTCCCTTATTTTAGTCCTAGATTAAAAATATTTGGCTCTGACATTAAAAGATGCATATGAGATAATATTTTGGCTTTTATTTCCACATGTTTATATCTGGATCCCATACACATTTCAAAAGATAGTACCTTGTGTCTGAACCTACTCAATTAACTTGAGCAAGTGTTGGAACAGATGAACTTGAAATATATTAAGGTAAATAAGACATCATATTTAGTTACAAACCCTTTACTTTACCTGCATCCAGTCTGTGGCCCACTGACATCACTAAACTTTAGCACTCTTCTTTAGGAGGTAACATACATGTCCAGTACGGTTTAAGTCTTGAGATTGACTCCGCCCTTCTAAAACCTTCCACTTCATGCCCCTGATAAACTCCTTTGTAGTTTTGGCGGTGTGTTTTGGGTCATTATCTTTCTGTTAGATGAAGGATCAGTTTAGTTAAGTATTTCTTTAAATCGACAAACAAAATGTTTCAGTAGACTTCAGAGTTCATTATACTGCTGCAATCATGCGTGACAATGAATGAAGATTAATGAACCCATCAGAAGAAGCCATGTAAGCTCAAGCCGTGACATCTCAACTGTGTTTCACAGTTTAGATTGCATGTTTGGGATCATGAGCAGATCCTTTATTTTTCCACACTTTAGCCTTTCCATCATATTGTTAAAGGTTAATCCTTGTCTCATTAGTCCAAAAACCCTTGCCCCAAAATTTCTGAAGCTTGTTTATGAACTGCTAATCAGTGGTTTGCTGGTGAAGCCTCTGTAGTTTTGTTCATGAAGTGTTCTGCAAGCAGGAGATTAGGAGAGCTTCACTCCTGCCCTCTGGAGGGTGTTGCTGAAGTCACTAATAAGTGTTTTAGGATCTTTTTTACAGCACACCAGTGACGACTTTCTTCCTCAGGACATTCCAAACACTTGCTATGGTCAATATTTGTGCTATTGGCTCTGATTGATTTTTTCACCTTCTCTCAGCTTAACAATAGGTTGTTTTTCACCCCTAGACAGCTCTCTGGTTTTAATGCTGATTACTCCTTTAACTATCAATGAGTCTGCAGAGGCAAACCCCAAATCTGAAACGGAGTTCAGACATTAGGCGCTATTTGTTGTCTGAAAAGTCAATGTAAAAGCACCCAATACTTTTGCTTACAAGTTACATGGGTGGGATCAGACAAAAGGAGCTATCTTCTGAACTGTGTAACAGATCTAAATGTACCTGGAAAAAAAAGCTAAAACGTTGATCTTTTATCTCATATGCATCTTTTAATGTCAGCTAAAATAAGAGAATTGGCATCACTGTTTCAGTACTTTTGGAGGGGACTGTATATTATATTAGGTATATTTATCTTATATTGGGTATATTTATATTAGGTATATTCATCTAAGCTAATTCATCTTGCCCTTTTGACTGAATAGATCAACAAATCCCAATGACTCACCAATAGGTCGTGAAAAAAAAAACTCCTGGAAGTTGCAGTTTTGGAAGAAGCTCCCAGAGATATTAAGCTGACTTGTGAAGTCACACTCCTGTCTAAAAGTTAACAAAAATAAAAACTAATATGTGTAACTTTTTTTCTATGGACTAGGATTTTAAAGTTATATTCCTGACAGGACATTTAATTACATCAACACAATATTTATCAGTTCAAGTTTAACATCAAACATAATCATTGACAATTTTGTATCTCCAACTCACCTAATTTGCATGTTTTTTGACTGTGGGGAAAAAAAAAATGGAGCATCAGAGGGAAATCAGCACAGACACAAGGAGAACATGCAAACTTCCCAAAGAAAGGCCCACAGCACCAGAGAATGGAATCTAGGACCTTCTTGTTGTGAGGTGGTAATAATCCACTGAGCCACCAAACCTCATTTATGGATAACATTTTTAAATAACGGTTATGTCTAACTGTTGTAGGTGTTGCGTTTAAAGTCTCTGTTGTGACGTACATATTTGCTGGTTCAACATACTCCACATCACTTCAATTTAACAATGAGATTGAATTTTCAGCTGAGTCTGTATTCAGCAACAACAAGCCGTCTTTAAACTTCCATTTTGTAACACACAAACACTGACGGGAGCAATTTCATTTCATCAGGATACGAAATTTTTACCAAATATCAATCCAACCAAATAGCTTTCCAGATGTCATTCATCCCGTCTGCTCTGATTATCATCTGATTATTATCAAAATCACACATTTTACAGATAAATAACGTCTTTATTCCTGATTTCATCAAAGTTAATACTTGCAAAGATGATCAAGCTTCCAGGCTTGCCAACGATTTTTTCTGTTTATTCTGATGTGTTAATAAAAACATCTAGGTTGCATTGTATATATAGGGCAGTTTATTATTACTGCTAAACAAAACATGACTACATGTACACATACAGACATTCAAGCATTAATATAAATGTTATTTCAAATGGAATACATTCTGAGAAAAAAGTTAAAACACTTACAAGGATTCTTTCATTATTCTGAATTGTAATCCACTTCGAGCTTCAAGCTTCAAGCTTCAAAGGCTTATAAAGTTTAGAAGCATTCATGCAATTTCATGCCACCACATTTACACGAGATGCCTCAAAGTATGGAAGACAAAACTGGTAAATATAATCAAGATACTGTCAATAAATCCTAAGAAAAATTGCACCACACCCACAGTGAGTTGGGTGACACCAGCGGCATAGAGTTAATTAGTGAATCAAGAGTATGGGTGTGGTCAGACCTGCTCAGGTGACAGCAGTTCATTAATTAAACAGTGAGAACACAGCTCAGTGAAAATGAAAATGTAGCAGTGACTTGTTTTCAATGTAAATATTTTGCTATATTGCTTTGCTTTGAACTTTTCATATTAAACTAGAGTTGAATAATGGACATTACCCAACTTTATAACCACTTGACCACAATGTCCAGTATACACATGTGGTAGATCGTTGACACAAACTAAATATGCATAATTTTTAGACCGACTAATTCATTATATGGATGTTTAAATATTTTTGAGCATATAATAAATGAAATACAAAATTATGTGTATTTGGATTAAAATTGCCTGTTAAGGTATTTCATGCACCCTAATAGAACCTATTTCTGTTTTGTGCTATAGTATATACATGAGTGTCATCAAACAATTAGACCATGTCCAGTCTGTAGTCTCTCAAAAAGTGTTGCCAGTCACATCATTACAAAAACATTCCCAGTCTCTGAACAAACTACAAGCTGTTATTTTGAGCATAAATCTCAAAGCTCCCACCAAGAGTTGAGGTGAAGCCAGTAAGCTGGCAGGTCCAAGGCACGACTGAAAATCCCATCAGAGAGGAAGCCAGAGGATTCACCTCAGAAGCGCTCTGGCTTTCGTTTGTTCTGACTATCAGACCGTGGATGTACCCCCTCTGGTGTATAATCCCTCTCCAGTCTCAACTGAGTGCCGTTTTTAAGAACAGAAAAAGTATTTGTTACCGATTACATTTGAACCTCCAAGGACAATTATCAGTTAAGCGGACAGGAGGGAGATCGAGAGTCCAAAGTTATGTCAAGCATGGCGGTGGCATCATTATGCTGTCACTGAAACTGATGCACTGCAGATGAAGCAATTAAGAAGGAAAAGTGCCTCAACATTCTTGAATCTTGCACAGAGTAGGATCTTCCAGCAAACCAATAACTCAAAACATGAGAACTGGTTTAAGAACAGATCAAATTGAGCTTTTGTGAACCAAGACTGAAGTCTACCTAACTATTCTTAGTGGTTGTGATAGGAGTTCCAAGCAAAGACCTTGCAGACTATTTGAATTGCTCCCCATGAGTATATCATTTTCTTAATTTCCTTATTTTTTTAAAAAAAGAAATCATGAAATAATCAGGGAATGTAATCATTTGTTACAGTTTTTGGCCTGTACAATGCAAAATTAATTTCTACTAATCTCTTTACAAACCACAGAGAATGCTAATCAGAATCATATTCCAAAGGTCTCTTTGAGGGCCTTTTTCCTTGTATAGCTCTGCTTATCAGTCAAGGATCTAATCCTTTCAGCAGTCCCACTATCTGACAACTAACTGGCTTTAGTGGTAAATTTATTTTTAGAATAATCAATCATTTTGTACAGCATTTTCTATGATCTATATAGCCAGGTTGTACAGGACTTGCAAAGAATGACTTGTCGGCTGATTGTATTTAACATGGAATTGACCAGCAAGGGACCACCAGCAAATGAAATAGCTCACACAGACCGAGCAAAACCAGGTAAACTGAGGATTTTTATTCTCTCAGTGCTGCCTCATTTCATTTATACACTCCATACACCACATCAATACTCCCAGTCCATGACATGCCAGGCAGCGTTAGTCATTCAAACAGATTTATTGGTGATGACTGCAAAAACAGAGCCATCTAACATCAACAGAAAATGTTTACACCACTCCCTTGGTGCTAGTTTGCTACTTTGGTTTTACATATGAGTAAAGGCCAAGGTTTTTTTTGTTTTTGGTCTGTACTATATTTAAATATGCAAGCAAAATTTGGTTTACAAAAGCTCTACAAAAGCTAGCCATGTCTCCGGAGTTCGGAAAACATAGGAACATGATACAACAGCAAAAAACCCGAGATACAATTTAGCCATTTATTGATGAAACATATTTCACGATTATTAACTTATTGTACTGCATACACTGGCCGGTTTTCTGGAAAACAAGTGTACTCGTGCTGCTGAATGACAAAACAGTGGTTTTGATTACGTCCCGGGGAGACTCTCTTTTGGAAGTCTTAATTTTCTGAGGTTTTTCTGCTTTGTTGTCATGTTTTCTTGGCTACTCAAGGTTGGACCGAGAAGCGGGAACATTCCAAAGGAATCCCCAGCTCATAAAAATCTTTGCAGGATGGGATTGCCCAAGTGAGTGGACAATGGAGCTACTGCTAGCTAGGGCTCTCCATTTGCTCTCTCATTTAACTTGAATGAGAACAACTGATAGAAATTGTATCTTCAAGACAACGTGAGGACATCAAGTAATCAGACAGCTTTTGATCAATATTAAATTGATTCCTGGAAAAGTAATTGCACTGCTTAAAAGTCCACTGGAACTGTACTTTACACCTGTCCTGATCCTGTAGATTTAAGGTCTGTATACAGCGGTTCTTTGTAAATCTGCTTATTACAGCTAGAGATAAACAGTTCTTGATGTTCACAGTACCAGTTTTGGCCCAGAGAGAATGTGATGGAATGGCACTGTGGCTCGGTGGGTAGCACTGTCGTCACACCGCAAGAAGGTCCTGGGTTCGATCCCCTGATTGATCCATCTGGGTCCTTTCTGTGTGGAGCTACCATCAATGTAACCAAAGTGTAAATCCTAATAAATAAATAAGTGTGATGTGGTTGGTTCTAGACATTTCTGCTTTCCAATAACAGTGCTTGAATAATTTTGGGTGCTGGAATGGTGGTGGATTGACCAATCCCAGTCCTGATTCAAATATCATTGAGATTTACACTCCACTGCTTGAAAACCCTCTCGTGTAGCCTAATTAGTATTTTACTAAAGGTTATCGCCATAAGGATGGAAAGGGCTGGCAATACTGGTTAGGAGTGGGTACATTTTTCACATGAATTATATAGGTTTTGAATGATATAATACAAATCAAAAGCTGCATTTTATGTGTATTAATGCTGCATATATAAATAGAAGAAATCGGGCCAGTTTGCACAGCTCTGTACAAGTGCTGCTGAGATTTTTTATTTTCTAAGCAAGCTGATGCTGCCAAGTCAACATTTTATTTACCATCTGTTTGGCTGTTTGTTCCCTAATTTCGATCTGCTTGGGAATTTATTTGGATGAGTTTGTTGTGAGTGCATTTCTTCAGACCATGCATATTTCCTAATCAGTGTAAGATTAAAGGTCAGTATTAGTGATTTGAATTATTTGTAGCATTGTAATCACAATCTGTGAACACTATTGACTTCATCTTAGCTTTGGTTGATTTCTGGCTACATAATTGCTCTGAATAACTTTGTTTTCACAGTTTTGTCTTTTAAAAGACTAACTTTCTGCTCTGTGTCTTTTGAAAAGGACTGATCACCGCAGTAACAAATTTACAGTGTTGTGAAGTGCTGGTCTTGTCTATTATTCAGCAATGAACCTGTCACCTAACACGTAATAATGACTTGTGCAAGCATTTACAATAAATGAATTCGCAGAATTTCTTTAATTCCACCACACTTGAGGAATTAGTGAGAAATCGAAAACAGAGCTGCCGACATAAACAGATGTAGAAGTGATACATCATATTAAACTGCTCTGTTTACCAGAGTTGCTAATACCAGACTTGTGGTCTTCCTTGTTATGATGTTGAGGGCATGTCAGCCTACGTAATCAGAATAAATTAGAACTATGGCACAGAAATAGAAGAGGTACAGTTAAAAAGAATGCTTCATGAATGTTTACCATCTTTTACTCAAGTGTCTGTGCTACCCTGCTTGTTCGATCACACTTACCCCAATAACGAGTACACCATAAGGACACTTCTTTGCTATTCAACTTGAAGCCTCGTTATATTACGTTAGAGGATTCTTAAAGTGGCCGTATATCAGCCAGTATAAAAAGCTTAATATCCTAAACAATGCTAAAACTTTGTCTTTTGAAGTTTGTATCTTGGAGGCTTACTGAGGTGTTTTTGGCGAACATAAGAAAGTCTTCTTGTTCTTTATGACTGGCAGTGGTTCTCACATGGTAACTTTTCCATGAGTACTGTTTTTGCCGCCTCTTATAAATAGCTGACCTTTTAAAGCCAAGCAGTGCTTGCAGTTCCCTGGCTGTTCATCTAAGTACTTCTGAGAATGGGTCGTCATGCTCTTTATTTAATTAGGTTTAATTAATTCAGCTGATTTATGAAGTGAATAAAAGGAGACATTATGTATGCACTAAAATGTCATTACTGTTCTTCTGCAATCATTTTACTTTTAGAAGCAGCTATGAAGTGGTCACATACTTTTTCCTAGCAGCCCTGTATATCTATGCATGCTGTTTTCTGTATTTTTTTTCTATTAATATTACCTCCTTCATCTCCTGGTGTTCTCATCTAGCCTTTCTGGCATTACAGAACAGAACTTTTTAATTTAAAATAATCTGTTCACCACTGTGCAGTGGAATTTCTCCTCTGCATTTTAACCCGATTCGTGCACTAAAACACACACATATGCACACTAGTGAACACTCTGGGGCAGTGAGCACACGTGCCCGGAGAGGTGGGCAGCCCTAGCTCGGCACCCGGTAAGCAGTTAAGGGTTGGGTGCCTTGCTCAAGGGCACTTCATTCATGACCCGATCACAAGCCAAGTACTCTAACC
>JAYDZG010000030.1:1999324-2010394 GCA_034509265.1 Microcambeva bendego
TAAGAGAATTGTTACATAGTTATAAATTATTAATGATAGTGAAGTGTATTTATTTGCTCGTCGGTGAGGACACGGAGAGAGACGCTAATTGAAATGCTAGCGTGTTGCGCCACCTGTGTTAGCTTAGTAGCGAAGCGTGATTTAATTGCTGATGCAGAATCCTCACTACTTAAACATCATGATGCAGGGCGGTACGGGGGCTTAGTGGAGGTCATAGCGAGAAGGTCCTTGGTTCGATCCCCGGGTGGGGTGATCTTTCTGTGTGGAGTTTGCATGTTCTCTTCGTGTCCGTGTGGGTTTCCTACGAGTACTCCGGTTTCCTCCCACAGTCCAAAGTGATTGGAGACACTGAATTGTTCTGTAGGTACCTGCGATGGACTGGCGCCCCATGCAGGGTGTTACCGTGTGCCTTACATTCATGACAGGAAGAGTTACTCGTTATACTAGATTCTTCAGTTCAGGTTTTTAAAATCAAGTCATTAACAATTTTGTATCTCACGTCTTTGGACTGTGGGAGTAAACCAGAGCTCCCGGAGGAAACCCACTAAGACGCGGGGAGAACCCGGACCGCTCCCCCTGGGATTCGAACCCGGGACCTTCTTGCTGTGAGCTCACAGCGCTGCCCATCGAGACACCTAAAATTGATTAAATTGTGCAGAGGAAGGCTTTGCTTACTGGATAGGATCCTCCGAGTCGTCTTTGTCGTATTGATCACGAAGAGTTCTGGACAGGAAGAAGATGATTCCCGCAGCGATGAGCAAGAACACAGCGACGGACGTGATGCCGATGCCGACCAGCAGAGGCTCGGAGACGTATTCCTCACAGTGCTCGCCCCGATACCACCAATTCTCACCGACACGACACCTGCAGAGGAATGAGTAGAGCATACTAAGCTCCACGGGAAACCCCACAGTGCACCACTGGCTCACCTATAATAATAATATGAATAGGTTAAACAGTAAAACAGCTAATAAATTGGCTAATAAAAAAGGTTTCTTTCAAAACGCTTCACAATTGTATCAGCAGTTCTTTCATATGTCGTTTTATCCAGGCGCAAGTATTAATTAGTTAGATGATAGATAATTAAAGGTATAATTATAGACAATGTTATATCAGTTCAGTTCATCTTCTTTAACCGCTGATCCTAATCAGGGTCGGGCAGGGGTGCTGGAGCCTATCGCAGCTCTTCACCGGACGCAAGGCACACACGAACACCCTGGATGGGGTGCCGGTCCATCGCAGGTACATACAGGACGATTCAGTGTCTCCGATCGACCTGGTAGCATGTCTTTGGACTGTGGGAGGAAACCGGAGCACCCGGAGGAAACCCACACGAACACGAGGAGAATATGCAAACTCCACACAGGAAGGACCTAGATCGGCTCGGATCGGATCTCGCTGTGAGGCGACAATATTATACACCGAATCTGTGTAATGATATTAAATGTCGATACTAATAATATAATTTATAACTGATATATACATATAGGTGTAAATAAGACAAAAGAATGATGCCGCTTTCTAATGATGCCTAGACTTAACCTTCTGTACCCAACCCGAATCTTCTTTCCATCTCCCTCCTACCTGCAGATAGCACCTTTCCCAGGTGCGATATCACACTTCCCATCGTTAAGGCAGAAATCTTCCCTGATAGTGCAGATGCTCTGACACGGCAGGCCCTCCACGCTGAAGTACCCGGGGTCGCAAACACACTCCGCCTCACCTGTCCACTGGTTCACCACACACTTCGAGTACTCATTACAGGCTTGGAATTTGCATGGGTCTGCCCTCTCGCCTGTAAAGACATAAAAGAGCAGGAGCTTATTTAATGCTGTAATGTTCAGCAGCGTTTGAATCGTGACAGTGATCCGTTAGAAGGTCATACTGGACGGTTGATGTTCTACCACTCTGACGGCTAACGTGCGTCTAGCCGAGCCGTTACGTACAGACATGGGCCGACACCCTTGAGCAGTGCTGTATCATCGGCTGACGGGATGCGGTGTAAACCAGAGCATCATGGAGTCATTTATTTTCAATTCTTTGGACAGTTTTTCTCAGCCAGACTTTCACAGTATGATATAAACATACCGCGTAACCAAATACACAATTTCTGTCAAGATAACTTATTGCACCAAATGAATCCTTTATTTATCATCACGGAGAAGAATGTGGTTGTTTAGCATTTTCAGGCTCAGTCTACTGAGAAATGGTATCATATGTGAAGTGGGTGAGAAAATCTGGATTAGTGATGATAAAAACATCTGCAATCTATTCCACTCTGGCTGGTGGTGAGCGTACACTTTCAGCTTTTCTCTGATTTATGTTGAACAATTAGAAAACTTTTAGGATTTCAGGATGATTCCTGCTGCAGTTTTCCTTCATATATTTTTACTCCTCAAACCTGATACAATCCAAACATATGAGAACTCAGGATCTCGCTCAAGTACTTGAGTCAAGAGTCGAAAGTCTAGTGTAGAGCACACAGAGCCTTTTAAATTGACATTAAATACATGAAACTTAGGAAATCAGGGGCTGGGGGATGACTTTCCTGTAGGGTTCATGGTGGAAACATAATTTAAGTCACTCACTATGCTTACACAATGACTTGTCTAAACAATGATGCATAAAACATGTATACATAGATATAAAATACACTTTTACATTAAAAAAAATATACGAAGCCAGTTGAAGCTCGGCCATCTAAGTACTGGAATAGTAATCAGAAGGTTGCTGGTTCAAGTCTGTTCACTTTCAAGTTGCAACTGTTGAGCACCTGAGCAAGACCCTCATTTCTCAAATTGTTATACATGTTTGATAAATGTGTGTACTAAATGATAAAATATGCTTTATGTGCCAGATACAAGATCTATACAGTATAGTGATAAACATACATTTACAAATTAATTTATTTGAATAATGCTCTTGACTTGACTTTTAAGCATTTGAAATGTGATGCCGAAGTTCCTGAATTACCCGATTCAACATCCAGTGACTGCCTGTCTATAGCGAGGTTCATCGTCTGGTAGGCCGTGTTGCAGAAATCTTCTAGAATGAAGTAGACTGCCGAGATCACTTCGTGGGGGACTGGCCGGCCGAATTTCATTCTACTGTTGACCACAATGCTACCGTTCCTGAAGTTAAGGATCTCCAGGTGCTGGAAGTTACTGAGGTTTGACTGCAAGTATGGGATCAGCTAGGAACACAGAATGCACCGTTCAATACATGATTGAAATGAATATTTCCCATCGACTCGTCAAAATAAAAAGAAACAGAATGAACGAATGAAGTGAGACAAGATCTTACCAGATTTAAAAATCGCTTCTCTAGAGTTTTGTACTCATTGGAGCTTTTGTTAAACAGATTGTCTGAGAACATCATGTTGGTGACACGAAGACTAAAAAACACCATGAGGGAGCGGCCAGGACTGGCCGGCATGGCGATACCAGCCATGTTGGTGCTATGAGAAAATCCACTGCCGCTATCTTCATCATACTGAATATCAAGAGTAACATCAAGGTCGGTGACGCTGTGAGGGTCTGAAACGTGATGCCGTGTTGGGGCGCTTTCATTGTTTTGACTTTCATCTAAAACTCGGGTATCAGAAGTGATATGGGTTGATATGAAATCATCTTCATGTGGATCAACTATTACGTCTGTTGGTTGGAAGGTTTGGTGTGGGAATAAATTGATGGTAGGAGATGAAAGGTCTCCTTGAGACACATCCGTGTGCTCAAACGTGACTGTGGTTGTAGACGTGTAAGATATTGTAGATGTGCCACCATCATCTGGGCTTGATTTGTTTGGTTCTGTAGGTTCGCCAGCGGTGAAGACGTCTACGGGTTGTGTCAGAACGTCTGAAGTCGTACCTCCTGGAATTAGCATTGAAGAGAAATAGAGGACAGATTGTGCCGTTGAGTGTTCTCGGGAAACATCATTTACGTTGGCATACTCCGATATCACCGTGAATGGAGACTCCTTCTCAGGTGATAACGGTGTCAATGGGTCTACACTTGGTGCTTCTGTAGATGAAACATCTCCTTGAGGGACATCGGGGCTCTCAAACGTGACTGTGTACGATTTTGTAGATGTCCCGCCAACATCCGGGCTTGCTTCTTTTGGCTCTGTAGGTTTGCCAGCGGTGAAGACGTCTACAGGTTGGGTCAGAATGTCTGAAGTCATATCTTCAGGAACTAACAAGGTAGAGGAATAAAGGGGTGTCGATGGTATAGATCCTGATGTTGAGTGCGTAAGGGAAACGTCATATACGTCGGTATACTCGGATATCAGCGTGAATGGAGACTCCTTCTCAGGCGAAAGAGGTGTTGATGGGTCGACACTTGGTGCTTCTGTGACCACTGGAGCAGGTTGTGTCATCACCACCAAGATCTTGTCTTGGGCAAGATCTTCATCTGATAGATAAGACACTGGAGGTTCATTGACTTCAGGTTTAATGTCCTTTTTTTCTTCTTCGATAATCTCCAGCTTAGTATCCGTCCAGAAGTCTGACCCAAAGATGTCTGGCATTTTTGTATCTTGAGGTTGCTCAGTACTATCAGGGACATGAGTAGTCTTTTCTACTGACAGAATGTCAGCATGGTCTTCCATTTGAGGGGACGTTACTTTCATAGCTGCAGGCAGAGTAAGATCAGTGGTGCTCTTAATCTCAGGTTTCTTGGTGGTCATTGGTCGGTCTGCACCTTCTGTTTTCCCCTCATTCTGCTTGGTAGGAGCATGGGATAAAACTTCAGCAGCTGGAAAATCTTCTGAGGCTAATAAAGGCGTTTCTGTCATCCATGGCCAGACATCATCACTGGAGAAGCCAGATCCAGATCCCAGGTCTGCAGGATTCTCATTAACTGGCTCTGGTGCTCCTGAAGGTTCCACAGAAGCTGTTTCAGGGTCAATATTTTCAAGTGTAGCAATGTTGAGAAGAGCATTTTTAGTTACTGAAACTCTGATAGGGGCAACAGAGGTTGTGGGTAGTATGAAGCCTTCTTTTTCAAACATGGCATCATCTAGTATGAAGAAAATTCATGAATTAATGAATGTGTGGATTAGAACATAAACAGGAACCAAATAAAAATAAAATTGTACCATCTGTGACAGGCTCAGGATCTACACCGGTCGTCGAAGATACAGCAGTTGATGCACTGACCACAGCATTCGGTGTGTTTTCACTTTGAGGACTGGTGGGATTTTGTCCAAAGACGATCACGTCATTTTCGCTCACCTCCTCAGCTTGGGAGTCCAACCAGGGATCATACGGTGTATGATCAAACAAGAAGAGATCATTGCTGGCCAAGTCCAATTCGGGAATATCTGGTGGTTTTTCTGCAGCAAGTACATTGTCCTAAAAACAAAAGATTGTATTGCCGAGATGTCAAAAGAAGCCAGAGTAGTTTGTAAAGCTTGTTTCACTGATATTTACTTCAGCACAAGATAAGTTTGGCCTTTCTTCCCAATCTTGGAAAAACACCTCAGTTTTATGTGTCTTTTAGCCAATCATAACATGGCCATAGGAGGCCATACAAATTTGAACGACATTATAGAATTTTCTTCATGATCACATTTTAATTTGCTTTGTTATTAGTGTTTTTCATTCCCATTTCAATCGTTATTTTGGAATGTTTATATCAAGTCTCATTGACAGGGCCACACCACATACCACGAAGTACACTTGGTTTGATTTATGGGTCACAAGAACAAGCAGGCTAAATGTAAAGGACACACTTTATTTGGATGGTTCCCTGTAAATAATCTAAAGATAATTAAATAATTCAGAATTGTTCTTGTGATACTCAGTCGATTCACAATGACATTCTGGGTAGGCTTACGGTTAGGAGTAGTTTGGGGTTTTGCCTTGAGCATAACGGTAAAGTTAGGGTTAGATTTATGGATAAATTTAAAAGATCTTTCACAAGTTCAGTTGCAGTTCATAAATATTTAGTCGAATGATACTTAAGATCATATTAGATATATTGAGCATCTACAAACCCTCTAGAGTAGACCATCTAAATAAAGTGTTACCAAATTAAAGTGTTTGTGACACAGAGCAGAAACAACTTCACAGACAGCCAGGCTGCTTCTACAGTTCAATGTAGTGAAATCTAGTTATAAACTAAACTGGTCTTATTTTTTTTGCGCATTTGAAGGTTCTTGAAGGGTAACGGGGTGGATATTTGAGCTTGAACACGCAACCAGGTTAATTGGAGACACCAAATTGCCCTCTAGGTGAATGTGTGTGTTTGTGTCCAGGGTGTTTCTGTGTGTCCTCTGTGGCCCTGATTGGATAAGCAGTTAAGAAAGTGAATAAGTTTAGTGTGCAAATGAGAATCGAAAAAAAAACAATAGTTCTTGAACCGAGACGGACTTTTACACACTTTTCCATTGGTATTTGATCATTTCTCAGTTTGAGCAAAGACGTTTCACCGTCTCTCCGAGAGAATTGCATGTTCCGACAACTAAACTAAAACATCCTACGCTGGCCAAACCGCGATTGTAAATCAGCTCTCTAAAAGTTGTGAAAAATTGCCAGGTTTGTTTAATAAGAGGGGAAAAACTGAGTGAATTCTGAAACGATCGCCGTGTTTGCTTTTCGAATGTGTCTTTCTAATTAAACTGCGCTCGGAGAGGAAAGTCGACTCGTTACAGCAATAAATACGGATCGGCGTAGAATGAAAAACAGACTCCGCTCTGCGTTTCGCGATGATTGATCTAAACAATTTTCAGAACATGGCATGCTGAGCTGTATCTTGAGAGTACTTATGGAAAATGACTTTTCTGTAATCTGTTTTAAAGAAAAACACTATTTCAGAGCTGGGTAATCTTTTAACATGCGGCACCAAATCTTACATATGGGTATCGTTTTGCATTTAACAACTGTTGCCAGGCTGCCAGGAGTTTTCCTACAGGAACTCTCGTATTTGC
Source organism: Microcambeva bendego (assembly GCA_034509265.1). Classification (NCBI taxonomy): domain Eukaryota; kingdom Metazoa; phylum Chordata; class Actinopteri; order Siluriformes; family Trichomycteridae; genus Microcambeva; species Microcambeva bendego. Next base: position 2,006,252 of record JAYDZG010000030.1, read on the forward strand.
GCCCGAACGTAGGGCCAAGTATGGAAGACGTAGAACAGCGAGCAAGCGCTGAGCTCTGGACCGGGGTGACGCAGAATAGAAATGTGGTTTTCCAACATCTCGGTGGTCTTACCGGTGACCTTGGACTCACCATCAAGTCGTTGGAGTCGAGCGGTCTGCTGGTCGGTCTGGAAGGCAGCAGTGTCTCCACTGTGAAACAAAAACAGAGGCAAATGTGATTACGCACGGGAGGAGCTGAGCATAGTCCTAAACCACCGTGGCATCTAATCGAGCTGGGGCAAAAGTCTCCAGCTGAAACCGGAGATAAGAGTCTGTGCAGACATGATGTACAGGCAGCTTCATTTAGCCATGAACAGTTAAGGTCAGAAGTAGACGTTCACTTTTAGGGGACTCCCCAAAATACTCAGTTTTCCTGCGCACCGTGGCATCCTTGGCCAATAGCATGGACCTCTTGCAGGTGTCTACTTCTACATAGAATTCTGCTAGGAATGTGAAACCAGTGACAAGTAGAAAGATGTGTACAGTGACTAAACGTGTGTCAGAGCTGAACAGGAACTGGAACATCCACACTTTGTCTTTTTTTTGGAAAAGATTTTTAAGAGCTGCTCACCATTTTCTAGCTGTAAAGAGTCAGGGTCCACCTCCAGAGTGGCATTCCCATTGTTCCTGAGGGTCTCTTTGCGTAGCGCTCCGGTGATGTAGTTGCGGAAGTCTGTGATGGTGTAGACCGCGGTGGGCAGTTCCTCCTGGTCCGTGTAGGATTTTTCTACCTGGTTGGACTGAAGGGTGATGTCATTCATGGTGTCGTTGGTAACGCCAGCTATGTCTCCTTCTAAAACAACGGCATAGTGGACCACTACAGCCAAACCTCTGTCAAACAAAAGACGCAAGTCAGTGGAAAAATCTTAGCGAAGAGCTAATGAAAACAATCCGATAGCTATAATACCGACAAGACTTATTACTCAAACAAAGAAAGCATTCTCTCAGGCTATGTTATACAAGTTCTTTACAGTCAACATTGTGCATGAATTAAGTAATTAAACATTAAAAAAAATCTAATACAACATGAATAGAAGAGAAAAAATAAAAGTAAAACACAAATAAAACCAAACAATAAACCACAAGGCTATACCCATGGGTGGAATAAAAACAGACATGAACCATCCACAACCGTCCATTCTCAAAGGCTAAAGAATAAAAATATGTCTGAATATATGACTGACTTGTCGGTTTGGGATGATATCTAAAAATATAGACATATTTTGGTGATAGTTAAATGGAAGCCTCAAAGTAAGAAACTAAGAGGTCGTGCAAGATAGTTTAATGTTATTATAAAAATAGACACCGTCAGTCACATTGATATTACTAGTGACTCAATTGCTTGATCATTTTTCTTCGTTCTAAGTTAATAAGTGAATCTACTCCTTGAAAGTGTGAGCATAAACCAGACTCCTGGATTCCTCTCCAAATATTCTAAACTTGACATAAAGTCCAATGTGTACAAAACTTAGTGAAAAAGCTAGCCTATAGACGCTGAGCATATAAACACTGAGTTGAATGGTCAGAGCGTAGTGCCGTAAGACCATATAGAAGGTTAAAAAATGGATGCTTTCGGCATTTCAGCCCGCCAAACACGGACATATGGAATTCTCATTACTTTTAGGGAGGGGTTCTCGAGTCCACGAGCCGCTTGTGTGATACGGCGGCAGAGGATCATCTCGGGATGCTTTGCGGAACTATTAAAAGTACCCTGGGTTGTTTTGGGTTTGGAACACGTGAAGCGTAAGTCATGAATGGCTTCATTAAAAAATATATAAAAAATTATAAAGAAACCCAGATATATAGCTGTGAGGTCAGATCTTCCGAATGGAAAATAGACTACTCACCCCTGGATGTCTTTCTGGGGCCTGGTTTTATTTAGAAGGAAAAGAAGAAAGGAACGAAGGGATTAAACATTACAACCGATATTCTTCCAGTCACATTTGGAACTGCATGTGTATACAGTAATGAGTACCTGAATTCCCGTATAAAAACACTCTTGAACCCTGGAAGTTTTTCATAGGTATCTTTAATCTTTGGAAAGAAAGAAAAAAGTGAAATAGGAATAAGGGAATTTCCAAATGATGTGAATGTCTGTACACGACCATTCGCTTGCAAAATAAATTTGACGAGAAAAGAACTTAGCAAAAATAATTTCCTATTGATCACGAAAAGGAATTTCTGAAAACCAGGACTTACAGATACATTTTACAGTTTCAGTTGTAAGAAACATCCAGCCAGTAGCAGAACAGCAGAAGAACGAGGAATAGAACTGTACCCTTCGCTTTATACTGCTTCAGTCACATCACATTGGGTGTTGGACTTTGAAACGTCCATTCTATGCTAAATATTGTTTCTTATTTGCTAACAACATTCTACAACAGCTAAACGACAGAAGTGCTGCTTAAAGACTCTAAAGAACAGTAAAAACTCTCAAATTCAGAGTTGTGTCTTTAAACTCCACAAATGATGTGAATAAAACTGCTATGGGTAAGAAACGGTGAGTTTTAGAAATAAATTAATCGAGTAAGCCAAGGAATAAATGAAATTAAAGCTGCAACAGCTACGATACTGAACCTAGATATACAGTGACACTACAAAATTTTTATAAACATTTATAATCTGATGGGTGACATTTCAGCATAAAACAGCATGAAAGCTTTAAGACTTGTGGTTTTACCCATCAGCATTTGATCGAGTTGTGAAATGGAAGCCGGTGCGGCTAGCTGGGCCACCGCTGTACATCCATCAAAGCAGTAAATCGAACCCACGCTGAAGGATCAGAACAAAGCCAGGCCTCTTTGTGAGTTCAGCTAGCAAGCTATCACTAGCCAATGGAGTAATTAGATTTTTCAAACACAATATTATTCTGTTTCCAGAGATCAAAGCTTGCACGGGCATGGCCAGGCCGCTGTTTGATCGCATAAAGCCAAGAACATGATCTACCCGGTTCGCTTTGGCCTACGAAGAAGCAACCATCAGCCATCAAGCTTGCTAGCTACAAGAATAACCCTTGTTAGCAGAGTTATTTCTTTGATGTCACGTATATTTAAACTGAAGTGAAGGCCGGAAGACGTGATAAACACAAACGTCTAGAGTCTGACCACGAACATGATCTTATTTACCGTACTAAAGCCTTGTTAGGCCTTACGGATTTTTCAAACTGGAACTAATTAGTGGAAATGGCATCCAGAACAGCGCTTGATGAGGTAGCCTACATGGAGCATGCTACATACCTTTTCAATGAACTGTTTCGACAGGTGCTGATAGTAAAAGCTGGATGGATCTCTGAGGGCATCGTCGTACGTCTCTCCTCTGAGTTTAATGCTAAGCTCTACCACATGATCCACCATCGGTCGTGCCACCCGGGGTGTGTTGTCTTCGATTTCATTGCCAATCTAATCGACAAAGATATGCAGAATCATGATCATGATGCAAATCAGTTTGCAATACAAACGTTAATTTTTGTCATGCTAATAAAGCACTTTGAATTGAATTGAAATTGATAGACAGACAGACAAATACCAAGAATACAAGAAATGGGTCCCAGTTTGTCTTTCGACTTCATTTGCAATATCCGTGATGGGCCTGAAGCTCCCAGTGATTAAGTGATGGTGTAGATCTCAAAATAGCTATCAATGAAAAATGGGATTCAGCCTTTCAACTGATTCTCTAATCATCTTGTAGAAGCCCCACGTCTAGGCCAGCCCACAGTTCTATTCACCCCCAGAGAATGAGGACATAAAAAAGCATTCCATGCAGTCCTGTATGGTCCAAATTAGACTGCCCATTGTGAAACCTGGGCAAGATAAAAAGACACCACAAACAGGGCTATGGGGGTGTTCATGGGGGTGTTCATGGGGGTGTCCATGGGGTGTTCATGTTCATTACCCGGGAGCACCCATTTATTGTAATATGCAATACATATACCGTACCTTTTCTGCTACTTCTGGTGGTGGTTTGGTTTACTTGATATAAGGAATTGTGGGCAGTTGAGTTTTTTACACCACAAGTCAATGTTAACACAACTGTACATATTTGACCATTTAATTTTTGAGGAAGCTGAGCTCCCCTTGCCGTCTTGGAGAAATCGTCACTGATGTC
>JAYDZG010000030.1:2190750-2213740 GCA_034509265.1 Microcambeva bendego
TGTATTATATTTCCAGAAGCTGAACAATTCTGAAGTCATAGTTTGCACTGACTTTCTTTTTCCATAGAGATTGTATTGTTATTAATGCAGTATATGCTGATAATTGTGTTAAACTATAAAAGGGCTTCATTTAGTTTATATGAATATTTTTAGTTTTGTACATGCACAACCATATTGTTCAGATTTGTTAAGATTATATTCTAATTATGAAAAAAATCCCAAATGCATGTTTGCAGGTTCTGATCTTGTAATGCACTAAACCGGCTGAATGCAGTTTAATGTAAACTTTTTATTTGCTGTAATTTTAATGTTGGAATGTTAAATATTATGGTTTCAAAATGTCATGTACAATTTTGGTGTCATGAGTCCTGCTGCGTCAGGGAAACTTTGATATTGATATTTTAAGAACGTATTCTATACTAAATTTTAATCATATGTTGATGTCATTTCTGTGTTATTTTTGGCTAGGCAGCTTTTAAAAATTAAACCTCATGTTCAAGTATTGCATTTGTATTTTTTCGTTAATTATTACGCTCTCTTAATCTTTCATTGTACATTATTTCAACTAAACTCTTTTTGTCACGACTTTACATGAAACCCCCAGGTTCCTTTTTAATAAAAGATGGACTCCTCGGTCTTTCACTTTCCATCAGCGAGCTTAATCCTGAAAAGTCGACTGTCTTTCATATTTTTTTTAAAGTTTGCATAGTCATAAACTCCCGATTATGATAAAACTTTTTATCGATTGTAGATAAAATAAAATCTCTCGATCCAATCCTTTGGATCCTTCCTGTATTCATTTTTACACAGTTTACAAATTACTATTACAGATCTAATACTAATTGAATTTAACCTTTTGTCCTAACTCCTTTGGAACAAGGTTCGTAGAATAATGATGCCACTGTAACGATAATAACCGAAAAGCCATTTTTTTTAGCTTTAATCCTTTAGAGACTAAAACGGCTTAACTTATCCACTGTTGTGCAATAAGTAGTTAAACTGGTTTGGGCCCATTTCAATCTGTCCATCACTGCCTTTATGTCTGGGTCACAGGCTTGCTTTAAAAAAAGAAGAAAAGAAACATTCCACTGTATTGTTACCTAATGGGAATAATAATAACTTATTTTTTAATTGTACATTTTGAACGACTATGATTGACACTGCTGGTATTCATGTAATTTGTCACGGGTGGGTAGCACTGTCGCCTCATAGCAAGAAGGTCCTGGGTTCGATCCCCAGGTTGCACGGTCTGGGTACTGTGAGAAATGTATCCACGTGGGTTCGTTCACACAGTCCAAAGACGTGCAAGTAAGGTAAATTGGAGACACAACCAATATAACCTTGTTTTTCCGGCTGCTCCAGTTCGGTGTCACCACAGCACATCACGATTTAGGCTTAGTTGTCACGTCGGGTGTCCTTCCTGACACAACCCTCCCTATTTATCCGTGCACTACAATGCACTGCTTAATGCATCCTAGTGCTTAGGTGCTTACTCAGAGAGAACATGCAAACACGCCCATCTGGGGATCGAACCCATGATCTTTTAACTGTGATGCGACAAGTGCTACCGTGTGAAATGAAACATGACGTCACGATTCTAGTAAACGAACACGCGATTTACCACGCGCGTGGAGTGTGAAGCGAGTTCTCGCGATAGTTCATGAACGTGATGATGACGACAGTGCGTGAGCAGCCGTGCAGGGAGGGAGGTGTGAGTGCAGTAGGAGGAAGAGCAGGATGGCGGATCGGAGAAGAACTCGGAGCGCAAACTGACGGTACACAACTTCTCATTTCTGCTCGTTTTACACCGCTACGAACGTCAAATTATGTACCCCGACGTGAAGTAAAGCACCAGGGCCGTTCTCCTCCCGGTGACAGTGTGTGTGTTCGCGCTGTATATGATTTAACGGCTTTAGTCTTCCTTTTGTTTCTCCGCGGAATGGCCGCTGTGTGTACATGGCAAGTGTATATGTTTCATTTTTCACGTATTACAACAATGGCCGTTATCGCTTTAAACACTCTAAGCAGGCAAATGCTCTGGGTTTCAACTTGACTGAATTGTTAAAGATGTCAGTGAAGCGGGCCAGGTAGCGGTTGAGTCGTCGCTTCCTTGCCGGGTGAAGGCGCGCCGCGGTCGGTATGCTCGGTCACTAATTCATCGCTGTCTGAATCGAAGGGCCGATTAGCTTGGTTAGCTCAGTTAGCTTAGCGCAACGGATTATTTCCACACGAACGTTATTTTTTTTTTTTTAAAAAGAAAACATTTCTTTGGATAAAAACTGACAGGTGACATTTTCGTATTGCGCATTTTGTTTCTTCGGCTGTTTATACAAGTGTTAATAAGGGCAGCTTCATAATTTACCAGTTTACTCACTCGTATTTAACAGTCCTGAAATTTTAATAATTTCTGCTTCGAATTGTGTTAGTTTTGTGACCTGTCATTTCTGGTTTAGTGGTGCTTAAAGTTTTATTATGTTACTGATAGGTGTTCTTTCTGTGGGTTTCCTGCGGGAGCTCCGGTTTCCTCACACTGTCCGAAGACGTGCAAGTAACGGTGGCTTAGTGGATAGCACTGTCGCCTCACAGCAAGAAGGTCCTGGGTTCGATCCCCGGGTGGGGCGATCTCGGTCCTTTCTGTGTTGTTTGCATGTCCCACAGTCCAAAGACATGCTACCAGGTTAACTGGAGACACTGAATTGTCCTGTAGGTACCTGCGATGAGGGGTTGACACTGAACTTATAACTCTTGTTTGATATACTTGTGCCATGAGTAACTACTATTTCTGTCATGAATGTAGTCACTGTAAACCATGGCATTAAAATCCTAATCTTAAAAATCTTTTTTTTATTATTACATGAGGTGGTTTAGGTACTGCACTGATCATCCAAAGGTTGCCACTACTGTCAGATTGCAGTAAAAGAAACTTTTGCTACTCTAACATTTGTTTTACATGTCCAAGAATATGCCAGCAGGTGTATTTATTCCCTCTAGGTGCTCGTGAATCGGGTCGTGGTTGAAATAAACCTACCCTCTGTCCTGGCAGTGTTCTCTAAATGAATTTTCTGGTTATATAGGCCAACCATTTCTGTATATTTTGCAGCGTTGCCCAATCTTGGCCGCACAACATCATTGTTTTTAATTTCTTTATCGCCTTTAAGTGGTTATAATCAGCTTTGTGCTGTTTCAAATCGCCTCCTGCAGCTTTTCGGCTTGTTGTGCTCTAGCGTACCTGTTGCAACTCATCAGCTCATGATCGGGCGCTTTATGAGGTGGGTGTGTTCGAGAAATTCCAGCAGGTTACATTTTTGTCTTTTCTCCCCTATCGGCCATTGTTCAGACATGAAGATAAACACGACTGCGGCTGTAATGATTCCTGATGCAGCAAATCTATCGTGACGCTCTCAGGTCCGTCTGTGTTAGGCGGCGGGTGGCCGCTTGGTCGTGTTTATGTGGATCAGCTGGATGTTCAGGGGTCAAATCCTCAAAGTGTCTTCCATTGAGTTGTGACGGGAAACTTTTCTACTTGATTTTTTTTCTGGGACTTGTTCAATCGTTGCAAATGCAAACTAAGATTGCTTTACGTTTACACAGCGACTTGTGTTACTCAGGCAGTATATTATCGAAGCGAGAGAGCCTTCTTAAAGGGCCCAACAGTGCTGACCTGTCAGTGATGAGCCTTAAACCAGCGACCTTTTAATTAAAGCACCTTTACAGAATAGCTACAACTGCATTGAAAACATGGACTTGATTTAAATAGTCTGTGTGGCTCTTTACACTTAACATTTGCTCAGGGTTTCGATAGAACGCTCGAATGCTAAGTGTTATGTAAACAAAACAGGATAGTCCTGCAAAAGTCACCTAGAGAAGGTGTGTGTGTGTGTGTGTGCGCGCTATTTGGCCAAAAACAAGCAGGTTGACTGGGGTTGGCGGTTAACTATTAACAGTTTTGATTAACAATGCTTTGTGACTTTAATACGAACCATACGATGCCTAATCTGACATCGGGATCGTCTCGTCTGGGATTCGTTGGGATGCCGCCATCGGTCGACGTAGAGGCCGAAGTATCGTTCGTTAGAGATGTAGCGATACACTATACCTAAGACGTGATACGATTCACGATCTGCCGTTTAATGTGAATATCAATTCATTAAACTTGAATACCGATTTAAATCGTGCCTCAAATGACCGAATTCATAAAACAATTCTAACGTTTATGATAGATCCTTATTTAATTTCAAAGTTTTAAATTATGCAAGGGAGTTCCCTCAGCAGTACTCACTTGGTGGTCGTATTTGGTCCAGTCGGTTCCCAGACAGAATCCAACTCCCATTCAAAGTGACGTCTGCAGCCGACCAAAATCAAGACTTGTCTGCTTCGAGTTTAAACCCTTTGCTTAGCGTGCCGGACGGGATGATGAACTTGGTTTAACATGGAGCACTTGGAGAATTTGATCATTTTACATTTAGTCTTTAGCCATAAAAGTATCCCATACAGTTCAAGAGAGGCTTTACTGACATTCTGAATTAATTTTTGGTGGGAAATGAATCGTGTAGCTCCCCGAGAACTGACCATAAAGCAAAGGATCTGCAGGTTTAATTTTGAAAAGCGAGACTTCTATAGTTTGGAGTCTCCTTAGTACGAATACAAAACCATAAAATGACTTTTTGACCTCAGGTGGTTGGAATGTAGACTTGACAAACGTTTACCGGTACACATCAGAGTGACGTTTACTCTGTAGTCGAGTAAATATTGCTGAGTGACTTGAGTTGCATCTCCAAAGCTGACCTTTTCTGTCCTAACATGAAAGTTCATTTCATTGTCTTTAACCTTATCCTAATAAGGGTCGGGGAGGGGTGCTGGAGCCTATCCCAGCTCTTCAATGGGTGCAAGGCACACGGTAACACCCCAGATGGGGCGCCGGTCCATCACAGGTACTTACAGGAAAATTCAGTGTCTCCAATAACCTGGTAGCATGTCTTTGGACTGTTGGAGGAAACCGGAGTACCCGGAGGAAACCCCCATGGACACGGCGAGAACATGCAATCTCCTTACAGAAAGGACCTAGATCGCCCCACCCGGGGATCCAACCCAGGACCTTCTCGCTACCCACTAAGCCACCGTGCCGCCCCTAACATAAAAGTATTTCGGGAAAAAGGCAGTCTGTTTTAAATCATGTTTTATTATTGGTAGTTTAAAATCCATTCCAAAAAACATCCACTCCGAATTCTTTTATGCTCCATGTGTCTGGAAACAACTGGTGCATGCATCAAGGGTCTAAATCTAAGAATGCAAAAGTGTTTTTTTTTTTTTGTAATGAAGTAGGGCTGAAACTATTACTCAAGTAAATCGATTACAATAAAGCACTGCGCTCATTTGTGTCGATTAACTTAAATGGAGATGTCAAAAATAGTTCATCTCAAATCCAAAATTATGGATTTGATCATTTTGGATTTGATAGGGGGAGCTCACGATAGGCGGAGCTCAAACGCCTGCACCTTTCCCTTTAAAATGAATTCACATCATCGAAAGATGAAGAAATAGGGATGTAACGATGCCTAATCAAATGTTGATAAGATTTTTGAACGGAGCACCGATTTGAATCTGACTCTCTTAAGATGAATCGATATTCAATTGAAACAGCAGGGGGCGTTGTATTTGTTTGAACACAACACAAAACAAGACATAGTAACTTCAAGTTAATAACAAATCATTAGTCTTGTTGTTTGAGGAAATCGGGCTAAAACCAAAACATGAACCCGGGATCGTGAATCATATCGTATCGTGTGTAGAGTGTATCATCACACCCCTGTCATTAATTACCACACTTTTCAATACTGTGTAGATGTTTTGCCAGAACAGCAGTCGTACGTTCTAAATTGTGCTTGCTCAGGCTTTTTTTTTCTCTTCTTTTCTTGGTACTCAGCTGAAACCTCATGTGGTTTGGTAACTGACAGCGCCTCTTTGAACCTCTCTACTCTCTCTCTCTCTCCAGATAAGGTCAGGAACGTTGTTTCACTTCATGGTTTTACTCTCAGCCTCTTTACAGAAACGTTCCAGGATAACGATCCCAAACATACCAGTGTTCAGTCGCATCGTATATCTAGGGATAAGTACAGGTTGTTTACGTTTTAGGCATTTAGCCGCAGACGCGTTACGTTAAACAGGCTAAGCAACTGAGGCTTCAGGACCTTGCTCAACTGATCACTAGTCCAGTAGCTCAACCACAAGCTTGCTTCTTGTGCAGTAGGTGCTTTAATCTGTATTAACCATCGACTTCATAAAGAATGATGATCAAGTTCAGATTTTTTTTAGTTTATTCTTTTATTTATTTTGTACAGGCAACCCGAAAAACATGCGACCTTCGCCCTGCTTCCCGTCCCCGTCCCTGTTCTTATCCCGGTGAGAAGGTTCGTGCTGTTTAACCGAGCATGAGGCTCCTGGCCTCCTTGATGGACTCCCGGCCTCATCCAGCTTCCACCCTTTTCCTTGTGGGGTTTTAATGGGTCGAGCAGCCAGGCTGATCAGTTTCAACACAAGCAGTAAACAAGCTGAGGAAGGGCAGAGGGCGAGAAAGAGACTCCGGGTCTCGTGCTCCGTCCGGTCAGGGTGCTTTCACCATGAGCGGCACTTTGGGCAAAGACGGCAAGGACAAGGAAGCCAAGGCGCTGACGAGCAAGGAGCGCGAAAAGGATCCCAAGGTCCCGCTGGGCCTCGGCAAAGAGGGCAAGGAGCCCAAAACCAAAGGGAAAGACGCCAAAGACGGGAAGAAGGATGCAAGCGGCGCGCCCCCGGCCGTCGCCTTTTCATTGGACAACACGATAAAGCGGCCGAACCCGGCGCCGGGCGCTCGCAAAAAGTGCGGCAACGCTGAAGTCGCTAAGGAGCTCGGGAAGTGCCGCGACGAGAACTCTATACGCCTGGATCTGTCCAAGCGGTCCATCCACGTGCTCCCGGCGTCCATCAAGGAGCTGACGCAGCTCGCCGAGCTCTACCTGTACAGCAACAAGCTGCAGAGCCTGCCGGCCGAGATGGGCTGCCTGTCCGGCCTGGTCACCCTGGCGCTCAGCGAGAACTCGCTCACCAGCCTGCCCGACTCGCTGGACAACCTGAAGCGGCTGCGGATGCTCGACCTACGGCACAACAAGCTGCGCGAGATCCCCGCCGTCGTCTACCGCCTGGCCTCGCTCACCACGCTCTACCTGCGCTTCAACCGCATCACCGCCGTGGAGAAGGACATCCGCAACCTGAACAAACTCACCATGCTCAGCATCCGCGAGAACAAGATCAAGCAGCTGCCCGCCGAGATCGGTGAGTCTCATTTCAGGATCCTAGATGCATGTAGGGATTTATTTCGCTATTTTCTTTTTTAAAGAAACAACGAAGAAAAGGAAAGTAATTGTGATTATATTTCATCGTATCCTTTGGTTTCTGAGGCACGCCGCCATGGCTTCGATTCCCGGACCTGACTGAAGTGCCCTCGAGCAAGGCACCTAACCTCTAATTGCTCCCCAGGCGCCGTGGCTAGGGCTGCACACCGCTCCGGGCACGTGTGCTCACCGCCCCCTAGTGTTCACTTAGTGTGTATGTGTGTGTTTCACTGCACCGATCGGGTTAAAAAAGAATCATTCAAATCGGTTCCTCGAATGAATCGATTCGCTTTGACTCTTTGAAACATAAAATGTGTTCAGTTGGTTGTGACTTGACAGATAAAGAATGAAATCGTATAATAACCTTATTTTTTTGTTAATTTCATAATGTCGGGGACGATCATATATTGCTAAAACCCGACAGTTTTATATAGGTAAGAACATCATGTGTCTTCATGAAACAAACACACATTTGGGCTTTTAAACAAATTGCTGGGGTGGGCCAACGCCAAAGTAGCAACATATTAATGTTTAACATGTTAAAAGAATAGCAATTATTATTATTTTGGTAAGCAGGTTATTTTGAGGTTTTGATTTGATAAAATTATTGTATTTTATAACAAAATATTCCTAATAATAATTTCTAATTTGGGGATATAAAAGTGCTCTTAAGTCAAGACACTTAAGATCACTTAAGAAGTGCTCTTAAAAGTGCTCTTAAGTGAACACGGCGTGTTTTACTGTGTCGACTCGCTCGCTGTGTAACAGGTGAGTTGTGTAACCTCATCACTCTGGACGTCGCCCACAATCAGCTGGAACACCTTCCGAAAGAGATCGGCAACTGCACACAGATCACTAACCTGGACTTACAGCACAACGAGCTCCTGGATTTACCCGAGACTATAGGTAACGACCTTCTCTTCTGTAAACGCCACTTCACCCACAATTCTGTTCACGATGCTGCGTTCATGATACCACCCACCACCACCCTGTTGATTTTAGTTCTTTCAGAGATGTCACAAGAACCGATACTTCAGTACCAAGTCCACACCGAAGTTCTGAAAACGATTCGCTAGGAGGAATCTTAGTGAGCTGCATCGCTCCCTCGCGGTTTTCATTAGCATTAGCATCGCTCCATTCGAATCAATAGGACCAGCGCCAGCCTCCGAACTGCTAAAACTTCACTGACGAGATATTTTATACCTTTATACACTTTAACCGGTCATTTATTATTACGTAAACACAACTCTGTTTATCTCGTGTCCTTCCTGAACGAGTGAGTGTCTGACACTGACTCGTTCTCCGTTGAACATAGCGTTTGTATTTGAAGGCGACTTAGTTGGAGGCGCCAGCGCCCTCTGCTGTCTGAAGTGAATATCGATTCATTAACCGCTTTAAATCGTTATAGCCCACAAATATTAACAGGAAAGATCTATCTTAGAAAATCCATTATGGATGGGTCACGTTCCAGATGTTAAGATCCATTCACATGTAAAATGAATCAGTATTCACACAGGACAGCGGATGGTGCTGGCGATATTCACCTCGCCCGGGTGACGTCACTACAGAGTCACTATTCGCCCTTGGCTTGCTCAGCAGGGGCGGGTTTGGTCTGGTGGTCCTAAACTCTGTAAAGCTGCTTTGTGACAATATCTATTGTAAAAGCCGCTATACAAATAAAATTGACTTGATTTGACTTGGCTATTACTCACTACTACGGTTTTATTAACTGCAGGAAATCTGTCGAGTATAAACCGCCTGGGTCTGAGGTACAACAGGCTCTCGGCGATCCCGCGATCACTAGCGGAGTGCCGAGAGCTGGAGGAGCTGAACCTCGAGAACAACAACATCTCCGTGCTACCCGAGGTAAGCAAACCTTCATTCCCACACCCTCTATTTTTACTTCTAATTGTTTGCTGATTACTAACATTAAACCCATTATATATTAGTTCAGGGATTATCACGCTATATTGTCAATAAACCCATAGCATAAACAATCTGTCATTTATCTTTATTAACTGTAAATAATAGCTTACTACATACAACGAGTGCGTGAAAGATCTTAATGATAATCAAGTTTACTTCTCAGTTATAAATTCCAGTAGAGCTTCGAAGTCAAAATGTGTCCTTGTCAATCGAGAAGTTAAAAAGGGGGCACGGCATTGACTTCACCACCTCACAAACCCCTTACATCTTTACATTTTAGCATTTAGCAAAGCGACTTACAGTACAGTTACGGTATACAGTCTGAGCAATGAGGCTTAAGGGTGTCGCTCAAGGGCCCAACAGCATTAACCTGACTGGTGAGGTTTGAACCGGCATCATTCGGATTACTAGTCCTGTACCCAAACCACTTAGCTATAATTCTTATTCCAAAAATGTATATATTTATATTTCTGGTGAATCAATACCTGAATATATTCAACCAATGGTGCTGTTTTCATGTGTATGAAAATCTTAACTCCTCTTTATATCTGTGACAGTAAAAGTGACCTGATTCGATCTGCGTCTGTGTAATAGATTTTTATTTTTTAACTATGTCTTCTCACACTGCTCGGTTGTGTCCGCAGGGCCTGCTTTCGAGTTTGGTCAATCTGACGAGTCTGACGTTGGCCCGCAACTGTTTCCAGTCGTACCCGGTCGGCGGCCCGTCGCAGTTCTCCACCATCTACTCGCTGAACATGGAACACAACCGGATCAACAAGATTCCGTTCGGCATCTTCTCACGTGCCAAGGTCCTCGGGAAGCTCAACATGAAGGTACTGAGCCACAGGGCACCGTGGAACGTCCAGACTCGGCAGACGTTTTTGAAACCTTTTTGAAACCTACTTCATGAGCTACCAGGAGGTCACACTCCTCTGAATTTACTAATTAGTTATTATTATTATTATCAATGATTGATGATACTCATTTATCTATGTGAAGACCGATCACTTTAATGAGTTAACATGGTCGGAAATGGATAATATTAATAATAAATACTTTATTTCTATTAATATCAGCAATACAGTTTTAGATGATCGCTTCGGAGTTTACCTAAACTTCTCTAAAATTCATGTATAATTATAATAATTAAAACGAATAGCGACTGAATGAAATAAAGTTTTAGACACATACGGTCCTTGGGGGCGACCTGGTGACCCCTGGGACCTGGTGACCCCTGGGACCTGGTGACCCCTGGTATGGAGTATGTCGATGCAATCAGTTAAAGAATAACTGCACCCCAGGTTCAAGACTTTGGGAGGGAGAATGCAGTGATGTATTGGTTTAGGGGCGGGGCAGAGAGGGAAGCCGGGTGGGCTGGGCTGCTGGGACTTAGAGGTGGGCATTTTTTACTCAGTGAATTTTTGTTAACCCTTTCATGGGCGCCGCGGGGCTCTAATTCCAACCCACCACATAGATCATGAATAGCTTTACAAATCTGCATCAGTTACAGCATTATTAATTCATTATTCTCTTTATTCTATGTAAGATAATAAATTAAGAAGCATTGGCCGCATTTCGAATTGTCATATTGGTATTCTGTGCCCAAGCATACCTCCCACTCTCCCATCCTTTAACAAATGCTCAGAGTAGATAGAGATTATATAGAGATATAATAATAATTGGTGATTATCTGTGATTTTGTAACATGCAATTCACTTACATCCATGTCGTATGCATGGTGATGGCACATGAAAGCGTTAAGTCGGTAAAGCTGGACGCATCGCTTCTACCTTTAAGCAATACAAGGTGAGTCAAACGAAAGGGAAAATGACATCTCAAAAGCCGCCATATTGGATTAATTAGAAGGCGATCACAAATTTGTAACATCTCTGAAATAAAAGGACGTCGCGGGACTCTTTACTCACACTGGGACATTGATTACGACATATACAGCTTGACCGCTCTCATTTAGTACCACAAAGGCCGGTGAGATCTATACCATAAGGTCCTGGGTTCGATTCCCAGGTCCATTCTATGCTGGTTACCTCCCGGAGCTTGAACACGTTAAAATGCTAATAAGTACACGACATGATCCACTTTTACACACGTGTTAAGTTTGGGGACATTTAAAAGCTTTAATTGGAAGATGCTCGTTTGTTTTAGGACAACCAGCTGACGTCGCTACCGCTGGATTTCGGGACCTGGACCAGCATGGTGGAGCTGAACCTTGCCACTAACCAGCTAACCAAAATCCCAGAAGACATCTGTGGCCTTGTGTCTCTTGAGGTACAACCCTAAACTGAAAATAGGACGCACTTAAAGCAGAACAATCGATCACATCGATCACATTTCTAAACTAGTTTGTGACCGATATGTCATTGTGGGTTAAAGATCCTCTTAAAGATCAATCGTTGATGTAAAACATCAGTGTTTTCATTTCTGATCATCGTGCTGTTCGTTTTCCACCTCTAGGTCCTCATATTATCGAATAATCTCTTGAAGAAGTTGCCTCACGGGATAGGAAACCTGCGGAAGCTGCGTGAACTCGACCTCGAAGAGAACAAACTGGAATCTCTTCCCAATGAGATTGCCTATCTTAAAGATCTGCAGGTATAGTATTTTATTTCTTCTTGGCTCCTTGGCTCTTCCTAAGACTCTCCTTTAAAGGAAGGGAACAGATACAAGGACGGATGGATAGATGGACAGACGGACAGCCCTAAGCTCTACTTACTAGGCTACCACTGATTTCTAAAGTTCTGTCCATCTATCCATCAGTGCACAAGTCTGTCAGCAAGAGGCTCTACTTTGCAGCCACTGTTGGCTCCTTGAGCAAGACTATACCTGACCCTGCACTCTGACCCCAGCTTCCTAACAATTTCATTGTCCTCTACACCTGTGTAATGATAAATAAAGGCACTTTATTCTATTCCTGTGAGAAAGTTTGTTACAGGTAATGAGGACTGTTTATAACGTTTATGAAATGTGGTCATCACTACAAAACGGAAGGTCCAGTCATGTCGTAATTTATTTGATTTCATTTTTAGAAACTGGTGTTGACTAATAATCAGTTGACGACTTTGCCAAGAGGGATAGGTCACCTGACCAACCTAACTCACCTGGGCCTCGGGGAGAACCTCCTGCAACACCTGCCTGAAGAAATCGGTACCCGCGAACACCCTCTAGTCCCAAATGAAATGTTTTCTTTGATCTCTTCCGTCCTCATGTGTTCCATCGCTGCCGTTACAGGCACGCTGGAGAACCTAGAAGAGCTCTACCTGAACGACAACCCCAACCTGCACGGCCTGCCCTTCGAGCTGGCGCTGTGCAGCAAGCTGTCCATCATGAGCATCGAGAACTGCCCGCTGAGCCAGCTGCCGCCACAGATCGTCGCCGGCGGCCCCTCCTTCATCATCCAGTTCCTCAAGATGCAGGGGCCGTACCGCGCCATGGTCTGAGATCCGAACAGCGGTTCTCATTGAGTCAATACCTGCGAGAGAAGGTCCGAGCTGGATCAGCCCAAGTTCAAATCGAATCACTCACACACACACACACACACACACAACAGATTCATCGATGGGCGATTCGAAATTCCTTTAAGGTGTTATTCTAAGCCAAATCACATGATCGCTTCTACCCTGAGCCGGTTTGGGGTCTGGGCTGTGTCGTGGAAGCAAAAGAACAAAAACGTTCACCCGGCATTGCCAACAGATTTAAAAGAATGAAGACCGAAGAAAAGCATAAAGTGGGTTTCTTTCTTTCTATTGTCTTTTTTTTTTATTCATTTGCTGCCGCCGCCATGTTTCTTTTAAATTCGTATCATGGTTAATCTCCTGATGATTTAGATCTCTCTTCGAAGACCATCCAACGTATTCGTTTTTGTACAGAGCTTGTCGGGGGAACAGATCCGTCTAAGCATCTTTTATATACATGCTATAAATATAAATATATACACAATTAAATTGTGCCTATCCAGCATGTTCGGCTGGTAGTCGGTGGGGTTTTTTTGTTTTAATAAGTTACTCCAAAGTGTTTCGTACTTGATGATTTTACGATAGCATAATTTATTAAATCATTTTTTTTGTAATGTATTATCAGACATATATTTCCTTCTTTGACGTCCGTTCGGGAGGCTCGAGACGTCCTTTTAATTGTGACCTTTTAAAGTCTAAGAGCATCGCAAACCAGCACTAGTACTATTTAGATAAAGCATTCTGATATGCTCGGTATCGAATAAAGAACAATTACGAAGCATTTTTATTAACACGTGAGAATTAATAAATGTGTTACAGTTTAAACAACAACATACTTTCTCACATGCCGGTTTCATCCTCATACAATCTTCCTAATCATTACAAAAATCAAAGCAGAGCGACGTTCCAAATCGTTTATTGTTAGTTAGCGGAAGTTTAGACGCCCCTTTATCCATTTTTAACCAACATAGGCTCTTAACGCTGATCTCGGTGCACATGTGAATATTCCATATTTCTTTAATTTTACCTGCCATGTTGTGATCATTTTATTTGATATAGCTGCCATAGATTATTTAAACAATTTGTACTGGACTCCTTCCCGGTTTCGAGCGCAAGGCAGACCGTGAGAGGAAACCGGAGCTCCCGGAGGAAACCCGGACACGTAGAGAACATGCAAATTCCTCACAGAAAGGTTAAGGGGAAAAAAGACAGATCTGGACGGTCTATGTCAGGATAGCTTTCGAAGCTCTTGAAAGTACTTCAATGTATTTTATTTTATTTACATGCAGTTAAAGGTTATTTCTAAGCCCCGGTGAACCCACCCTGACAGAATATCACACGACCAGCTCTTATACTGACGTATAACATGTTTACATGTTTCACATATCGTACCCTGTGTTTACATTCATCATTTGGTTGCATCACGCTCAGTACTTCTTCCGCCACAGAAGTTCGGCTGATGGCTGAAGATGTATGGCATGTTTATCCATACTAAATCTAACTTATCAAACAAAACAGCATTAAAATGAATGAGAGTGATCAGAGACAAAATGATTCTTCAGCTTCTTTTTGGCGTCGTTTGTTCTGGAGAACACATCTGCACTGAGAATCTATTGTAAATTCCACTATATTATTTTTTTTGGGGGGGATGCACTTGTGATAATGAACGCTCACACTGTTCGGCATCCGTGTGGGATCTACTTTATCTTTTAAAACCATGTTTCGATTCGTGTCACCTATAAAGCCAGCTTAAAGAAACCGATGGTCACCATGCATATCTGCTATTTGTGGTTTTCTTTCTCTTAAGTATGGAAAGTGATAATCCCTTTTTGTTCATTTTTTATGAATTTATCATAAGTATTATAAATATCAAGTGACTGTACATTCGAACCTTCGTCTCTTCAATATCAAGCTTCTTTTTTCTTTTTTTACACGTCGTGTCCAGAGGTTATAATTGTTTTAATTTCACGTTGTGTTCTGTTTAATCTGACATCCTTGTTGAACAGCAGTGTGTTAAACGGTGATCGTAATGGACACGATTACTGCTGGACCTCTTTAAAGACACACAGAAACATTGCTGTCAGAGATGCAGAGTTAGACTCTGACAGACCTGTGTCAGTGCAGCACATACAGACCAACAAGTGTAAAAAGGGCTTTTTTTCTTTTGCTTGCTGATAACGTCAGTCATCGCATTCCCAGTTTTGTACAAAAGCTTCAACAAGACTCAAGTGTACATTTTGAATTTTTTGTGTAAGAGTACAAGTTAGCTGTTAACAAGATGGAATATTATTATTCATGTGATGTGGAAAATAAATGCCTTCGATGAGTTACTTTGACTGCTTCAAAGATGCATAAGTTTTTCTTTTGACTGTTCATTTAGAATTAGTCGATAATACAGACTTAAGTGTGAAAAATATAAAACCTTTTTCCCTGTGAACAGATTTTGCAGTGGTGTTAGACCCGAGATATACAGACTTGCCAGAAGGTGTCGCTGTTACTTCAAATCACAACTTTTCGTTTCAGTCTACGTAGTGCGCATGACAAATGAGGTAAGTCATAATGCGTGTATATCAGTAGGACCATGGGCGTGGCCACTGGGACCAACAGGGGTGTAAACTTGACCCTCTACCCCACTTAGTAACTTAAATTTATTCTTATCAGCCTGCACAGCAGTTGTTAGCGCAATATCCTCGTACATTAATATGCATTAACGAAATGTTTGGCCAATATGCCACATTTAAAATTCAGAACTCATTATGAATAAGGGATCCTTTCTGTGTGGAGTTTGCATGTTCTCTTCGTGTCTACGTGGGTTTACACCGGATACTCCGGTTTCCTCATACAGTCCAAAAACATGCAGTCAGGTTAATTAGAGAGACAAACTCGTCCACGTCTGTGTGTAGTACAAACTTGTGAAAAGATTAACCCTGAGTAATGAGTAACCGTGTGTCTTCAATGTAATTAAAAGTGTGAAACATGATGTTAACATCATAATAAATAAATATTATGAATTATCATTCATAATTTCCTGCTAATTTAAGTATCTGGTTGTTTGCACCTTCACTTAATAGAATTCGTGCATTTGTTCCATGCTACCTGACCTGTACAGTGTTCCCTCTAGTGTAAACCTACTAAAGTTTACCTTGGCACAAGGAACAATGACTAGATGTTTTGTAACGTTAATGAGTCAAGAGATACGTCTGGAATTCTATCTGCCCTATGTTTGACCAATCTGTGTCACATTCACACTTCTAGATCTTATAAATCTTATTTAGATGCAACTATAGTATAATTCATGGTATCATTAAAATTCACGGTGTACTGAAATTATGGTTTCCTTTCTGTGTGGACTTTGCATGTTCTTCTGTGTCTCCATGAGTTTACTCTGGGTGCTCCGGTTTCCTCCCACAGTCCAAAAACATGTAGCCTGGTTATTTGGAGAAACTGAATCGTCCATGACAGTGTTAAAACTTGTGAGCTGATCAGTGTAATGAGTAACTTTCTGTCAAAAGTTAGTGTTAAAATCCTAATACAAGTTATTAGATTGCTAGAATTTGCATTTTGCACTGTTGGATCTTAAGAAGGTTCTAAGTAGAGATTCATAGTGCTAAAAGAAGAACTAGGAGACATTTCTCTTCATCTTCAGCTGTTCTTCAGCTGATCATCAGCTGATCAGTTCACAAGTTTAAAGTCATAGCTCAAAAAGGGTCATAAAAGGACTCAGCACCAGTAACAGCCGTCTTTTCTCTTGATGTACAGCAGCGCCTGAGACTTTTTTGGGCCTACCACTTGGCTTTTTTGTTCCATAACCCTCAGGATGTTGTAATAAATGCAAAATGACCATCTCACTGCCCAACCTCAGCAGCGATGGCATGTCATGAGATGTCTCGCTTAAGCAGTCCAACAATCCTACAAATTCAGTCAGCTTTTTAGTTTTTTTTTTGCCATCAGGAGCTCAAGACTGTGTGAATACTCTACAGAAAATGACACTCAATCCATTTTGGAGCAGATTTTGGCTTTTAAAGGTTTTAAAGGCTGTGATCTTAAACTTTTGATCACCCAAGAAAGCATGTTGGAGTGTAAATGCAGTTGTCAGTAAATCAGCTGCTCAAAAGTTTTCCTCCCTTGTGCCCATTTCTTCGTTTAGCATTGTGACCCTCTACCATTTTAAGATCTAATAGTGCAAAATGCAAATTCTTGCAATTTTTAACTGGTCAAAATTTTGATTAGGAGTCTTAACGCTGACCATTTATTTCACCCCGCTTGTTACTTAGCGACAAGTCCCGCCTTCCTGCCGTTCAGGTCAGTTATAAATATTCTCCCTTCTGCGCTACGATTGGCGATTCACGCCCAAATTAAAGCCATTAGCCAATCGGATTGGTGGGCGGGATATGCCGGAATCCACCTGTTTTGAGCTCGGGGAGGAATCAAGTGCGGGCACGCGAGTAGATTTAATGCGCGCGCACACGCAGTGGAATCGGTTCAGACCCAATAAAACCAAGCGCTCGGTGTACTAACCCGGCTTTAATGTTTTTTTAATGATATTAATACTGACGACTGCATCTATTCAGCAGCGGGTAATGAAGGAACTGAAGTTTTGTTTATCAGAAATACTTTTATATAATGATGACTTTTCATCACCGTGATTAGGTGGACAGAGAACGGTACGTCAACTCTTTATTGCTCTTTCTATCAAACACCTACAGGTGAAATGTTTGTGTCTTTGTTTGTTTATTAGGATTTTATCGTCATGTTTTACACTCCGGCTTCATTCATGATAGAAACGTTATTTACTCATTACACAAGTTTAAATCAAACAGTAACGATTCACTCTACCGACGACACATGAGACTGGGTTCACTATATTGTCTGACAAAATGACATTAACATTCAATAAAAATATTTGTTATTAACCAAGTTTTGTTTAAAAAAAAGTTAAATTCAGTTTTAGTGATATATATAAACAATGCATGTGTGTTTGCTTATCGAGTCATCCTTAAAGAATCACCTATTCAAATCGGAGCGAATCGATTCTTAGTGAATCATTTCATCCCTATGAACAATTTAGTATCTGACTTGCATGTCTGGACTGTGTGAGGAAACCGAAGCACCCGGAGTAAACCCACGCGGACACAGGGAGAACATGCAAACTCAGACCATGTGGGTAGGCTCCTCAGGTGTACTGTGCCGCCCCGGTCAGGTGATGATTGCACACACCTGTTCAATGATATCCGTTACAAAGTATTGAAAACTCATGAAATTGGTTTTTATTAGTCCATCTTATTTAAAAATGTTAACAAACAAGGCATTAAAACTCCAAATGATGCTCCAGAAACATGTGAGTACAGAATTATTGGGCTTCACGAAACGACTTGTTCATGATTTCTTCTAAACATTTCGAAACCGAAGACAAATTCTGACAAAGATTCCAATCACAATTTCTCTTTAGAAATTAAATAGATTTAAAAATGTATTTCTGAGATAAAGGGGCAGCAGCCTCCGTTTGAAGTAAATATCGATAAATCTTAAAAGAATTACCGATTCAAATTGTACCCCGCGTAAATCGACTCTCAACTATTCTTTGTGAATCGTTCCATCCCTAGTAATAAAATATAATCAGTGTAAAATATGACAGTACAGTCCCAATAATTCAACAAAACGAATGATATCCAACCTTACGCACGCCTGTACAATTAATAGCGGAAGTCAACGTTCTATATGTTCATATTTTTTTATTATGTATATTTGTCACCAGAGTGGAACATTCTTGTCTCGAGGTGTGCTTCCAAATGCCTCTTCAGCCACTGCAGACCGAGTAGATGCTCATTCCTTAATGATAGATAATTATTTATACCCTAAATGTCTGTAAATCTTTAGATCCAGATATCACATGTAATTGTTTTGATATAAACATCCGGTAACCTTCAAGCTGAGGTGAAGAGAAAGAAAATGTTGCTCCGTGCAATACTGTCTAGCGACCTGTTCTAACATTTAATCAAGGGTTAACGTGTTTCGTGGGGGTGGGGGGGGGTTGAGTAATATATTTTACCGAGCAACACTTTCCCTCTTGGGTGACTAAAACACATGAACGAATGACTTTCATTAGTACTGTTCAGGGCATCTCCGAGTCATCTTAGTTAATGGGACCTTATTAGGCGGGTGGATAAATTATTGCAATCTGGCAACCCTGTCTGGGAGTTGGTGAAGAGAAGGGTGGGAAAATAAGGAAAAGAGATGCAGAAGCCCTAATGTAAAGGGATGTTTTTATTGAATCGATATTCACTTAAAACAGCAGGGGGCGCTGCCTGTATTCACCATGTTGCCAAATAAGGTTTATTCAAGATTTTTTTTTACTCAGAATTCTACACACTATACCCCATCATTACAAAGTGATAGATTGTTTGGAATTTTGATCATCCTTCAGTTGTTTTGACTTGATTGGAGTCCCCCTGTTGTAAATCCAGCTGATGTGACAATTATTTATACATTTTTTTATTTCGAAAGGCACACATCTGTCTATATAAGGTATCATCGTTCATGTCAGAGCACAAACCAAGCCATGAAGTCCAAGGATCGGTAGCACAGTTGCCTCCATCATCTGTAAATGGAAGAACCTGTAAATCTCCAGGACACTTCCTAGAGCCGCTCGGCCAATACGATTGATCGGAGTAGATAGATAGATTCAACTTTATTTCCATTACTTAATACAGGTACAGGGTAACGAAATGCAGAAGGGCCTTAGTCAGGGAGGTAACCAAGAACCCAACGGCCATTCTGACAGAGTTTCAGGGTTTCTCTATGGAGAGAGGAGAAACTTCCAGAAGGACAACCATTTCTGATGCTCTCTACCAATACGGCCTGTATGGTAGAGGCCAGACGGAAGCCACTTCTCAGTAAAAGGCAAAGGCAGTCCGCTTCAAGTTTGCTCAAAAGGCACTTCTCTGGTCTTTGAGAGTCATGCCTGGAAGAAACCAGGTATCGCTGATCACCTGGCCAGTACCACCCCTACAGTGAAGAATGGTCGTGGCAGCATCATGCTGTGACGTCGTTTTTGCCAGCAGGACCTGGGAGACTCATCAGTGTTGAGGGAAAGATAAATGCGGCAATGTAGAGACATCTTTGAAGAAAACCTGCTCCAGAGCATTCAGACCTCAGAAGGTTCACCTGCCAACAGGACAAGAACTCTAAGCACACAGCCAAGACAACAAAGGAGTGGCTTCGTGACAACTCTGTGAATGTTCTCGAGTGGCCCAGCCAGAGCCCAGGCCTAAACCTGATCGAACATCTTTGGAGAGGACGTGCACCGAAACTCCCCATTTAACCTGATGGAGCTTGAGAGGTTCTACAAAGAAGATTGAGAGAAACCGATCACAAATAGACATGGCAGAGTTGAAGCTGTAATTGCTGTCAAAGGTGCTTCAAGAAAGTATTGCAAGTATTTGTCATTATGGAGTATTGTGTGTAGAACTTTGAGTGAAAAATGATATTATATATAGTCCTGATTGTTGGCTATGACTGAAGAACCACAACGATTCGACTCATGGCTTTCAAAACTTGTTTATTGCCGCTTATATGAACATATACGAAGCCTCTGCTACCAGTTTTGCTACTAAGCAACTTTCTTTGATGTCACAACATAAGACAGCCTAAGAAATCTCTCTGTGTTGTTCTTTCAGGACTAAAATGTCAGCTGAGCGTTCCATAAAACATCCAACCCCAAACTCTGTGCTGAGAAAAATGCCCTGGGTCCGAACAGCAATGAACCTCATGATCGTCCTACGGACCGGAGGAGACGCCGCTTTGTGACTATGGGGGGTTTGGGGTGCCTAAACGCGAGCGACGGTACAAGCGGCGGCGACGCGTGGTACCCGGCTCAGATGTTCCTGGTGGTTCCGGTGGTCCTCCTCATCCTCCTGACCGTATTCGGAAACGTGCTGGTGGTAATCGCGGTGTTCACCGGCCGGGCGCTGAAGGCTCCTCAGAACCTCTTCCTGGTCTCCCTGGCGTCCGCCGACATCCTCGTCGCGACGCTGGTCATGCCATTCTCGCTGGCCAACGAGCTGATGGGGTACTGGTACTTCGGGCCGGTGTGGTGCGAGGTCTACCTGGCGCTGGACGTCCTGTTCTGCACCGCCTCCATCGCCCACCTGTGCGCCATCAGTCTGGATCGGTACTGGTCCGTCACCCGGGCCGTGGAGTACAATCTGAAACGGACGCCCCAGAGGATCAAACGCATCATCGTGGTGGTGTGGGTGATGGCCGCCGTCATCTCCTTCCCACCCCTGATCAGTCTGGAGAAGAAAGGCGAGCACGAGGAGGGGCGGCCGGCGTGCAAGATCAACGAAGACAAGTGGTACATCATCTCGTCCTGCATCGGCTCCTTCTTCCTGCCCTGCGTCATCATGGTCCTCGTGTACATCCGCATCTATCAGATCGCCAAGACCCGGACCAGAGCACGCGGCGCCAAGAACGGCGGCCGGGCCGGGAGACCGAACCAACCCGGCCGAGAGCAGAACGGAGACGGACAGTGCCACGACGAGCCGGACGCCGCGCCCGAGGCCGAGAACGAAAACGAAGACATAGACATGGAAGACTCGTCCTCGTCCGAACACAAACCGGACGCGCCTCATTCCCAGAAAAAACATTCCAGGAGGAAGGCCAAGACGGCGCAGATCAAACCCGGAGACGAGGAGGCGCAGTTCGCCGGCCGGAGCGGCGAGCGCAGCCGTTGGAGGGGGCGTCAGAACCGCGAGAAGCGCTTCACGTTCGTCCTGGCGGTCGTCGTGGGCGTGTTCGTGGTCTGCTGGTTCCCCTTTTTCTTTACCTACACGTTGATGGCGCTGTGCGACTCGTGCTGCGTCCCGACCGCCCTCTTCAAGTTCTTCTTCTGGTTCGGCTACTGCAACAGCTCGCTCAACCCCATCATCTACACCGTCTTCAACCACGACTTCAGAAGAGCCTTCAAGAAGATCCTCTGCAGAGGGGATCGAAAGCCGGTACGAAACGGGCAGTGACGCCTCTTTGAGCTGATCTGATTTGAACTTCCGGACTTGAAGGCGTGTCTGGCGGTACTAGTCTAGGGGGACGGAATTAGGGCTGAGCGGGGTCGGAATTAATGGAGACGAAGCACGACAAAAAATGTAAATATTTAAAATATTTTAAGAATATGTGTGTACAGGCGATAGACTTGACTTATGGAAATCGTTCATAATGTGGGACCGACACCAGTAGGAAACAGGCAGTGATGATTTCTTTAGTGCATCATTCAGGATTCTGTGGTTTTACATTAACCCTTTCAAAAATCAAATCATATTTTTATTACTCAGCTTCATTCTTAAGGGGAAAGAAGTCAGAGAACAAGATACATTTTTCCATCACATAATGTTGGTCTTAAAGGGTTAAAGTAAGTCCTGACCAATTCGTATTCGTGTTTCGTATTACAACTGGCCCAGAAGCACAGACCCGATCCTAGAGTCGGTCCAGACGTCTCAAAAAGCTTTGACCCGTACAAGTTTGACCCGGACCTCCAGGCAGCTTGGTACATTTCTTTAGTTTCGCTCTCATCAGTGCTTCGTTCAGATCTGTCCATTTGACTCAGTGAAGGCGAGAACCAATCGAAAGCTAATTTTAATGGATCGTGTATGGAGTTGGACGTGAGGCGTCTTGACGTTTCAAAAGTTTCTGCACATCCATTTTCATTCTCAACGAATGGGATCTAGAATACGAATTATCGACGAATAGGGTCTCTCCGTCATTACTGATGCGGTCAACGCCCTCTGCTGGCTGGACCGAGAGTGTGTGATTCCGTACACAGAGCCGATTCGCATGCTGTCTAGTCAAAGTGCAGGTAAAAAAAAATATGGCTGCTGTTGTCATGTCGGAGGAGCCGTGGGTTAGCTTTTTCATGTCTTATTCGGAACTGGGTCGGGATTAGATGAGACGAAGCACGACACAATCGGGCAAATCGACACGGAAGAAAAGGTAAAAAAGAAATGCATTCATTTTAAAATAAGAACGAAAGGATTTCTGTGCGTTAGCAAACGTCGGTAGCTTCTGGAGTGCGCCATCTAGAGGAATCGCACTGATACGATGACAGAAAATCCTGCCGCTCCACGAGTACGGAAGTAGGCGCGCTCGAGGCACGATCCATATCGATTAATGAATCGATATTCACTTTAAACAGCAGAGGGCGCTGCCGCTATTCACCGAATTGCTTAATTAGGCTCC
>JAYDZG010000030.1:2248805-2259593 GCA_034509265.1 Microcambeva bendego
TTATTTCGCCGCCGCCCCCGGGTCGAGGCGTCGTGGACGATCGATGCCACTAATCGGGTTTGATTTTCAGCAGCCGGGGCGCGATTGGCTGGGGGGGGGGGGTTTGCTCAGAGAGACGACGTCCGCCTAAACCGATGGAGACGGATCTGATGCTCTTCTAAATAAATAAATAAAAAAAGGTCAACGGTCTCCAGGTGAGTTTGTTAATTGACAGATTAACCGTGGCGGCCAGGTTAGCGCGTCGAGATGTTGAAACGTCGATTATTTGATTACACACGAGCCACTGTGCAGGGAAATCTCCACTAGGGGGCGGTGAGCACACGTGCCCGGAGCGGTATGCAGCCCGAGGAGCAGTTAAAGGTTAGGTGCCTAGCTCTAGGGCACTTCAGTCAGGTTGGAATCGAATTGGCGACCTTCCGTAGCCCTAACTAAACATCGATGCGACTCCTGAGCTCTTTCCGTGCGATGAGCAACAGCTCCGCCTGGTGGCTGGAGACGATAACGCCCGTGAGGACCCTCCGTGAGTGGATTCGTGACATCTAGGAACCGAAACCGTGTGCTCACGGTTCATCACGACCCAACCGCACCCTCCATAACCACCAGATCTAGATGTTAGGCTCTTCAGGTCTGCATCAGACACCCAGACGAGTGTGAACAGACGTCACAATCGCTGCGCGAGTGCACATTAAACCACTCAAACACAACTCAAACATTCATCCGAACCCGAGATTCCCAGGGGCAGATAAATAATAAAACATTCCTCGATGTTTGATATTCAACACTGACTATAAAGAAGCAGTGGCTTGGATCGGCACCTCCTGGCTCCTTCCTCCGAACCGCTGGATGACCCGGTACATGATCCAACAACTCCTCCTGCCTGAGAACGATTTCCTTGTATCCCGTTCAAGGGGACTTGGAACCTGTTTAAGCATCTTGACTGGATTAAAAAAAAAAACTTCATGTGTAAAAAGATCTCAACGCGCGGCACAGCCCTCCCTATTTATCTGGGCTTGGGCCCGGCACTGCACTACACCGCACCGGTACCTCCTGGAAGATTCGGTGCCTCCGGTTACCTTGAATGCATGTTTTTGGACTGTGTGAGCCACACAGGCGCGTAGAGAACATGCAAACTCCACCCAGAAGAGACCTTCTAGAGATACAGGGGCTGGTTCGAGAGCCGAGGCTGCCAGTTCGATTCCCAACGCCGACAGGTCACGACTGAAGCGCCCTTGAGCAAGGCACACGAGCCCTAACCGCTCCGGACACGTGTGCTTACGCCGCCCCCTTGTGTTCACTAGCGTGTACGTGTGTGTTTCACTGCACGCATCGGGTTAGAATGCGGAGGATGAGTTTCACTGCACGGTGAAAAGAGGATTCTAAAATAAAGTGAACATTAACACCATGTCACCTTTATCTTAATAATATTTTTATAATACAGATTAAGCCGTGTACACGCAATCAACCGCGAACTGTTAATCAGCACCAAATTATTAATGTTAATCAGCTAAGCCATTAACTCGTTTAATGAAGTTCCTCCCACCGAGAACGTGAGCTCAACATCTGTAGCATACAGATCCGACATACAGAGAGTCTTATGGTCATCTGAGGCACATCCGGGTACACACTGGGACCCCGGAGCAACACAAAGGGGCAAAACACACAGTGCAGATACACAATAAATACAATAAATATCATCTAAACAGGTCGTTAAGAGACGAGTGTTGGTCAGGACATGGTGCCGAGTGAACGCTTCTCAGTACTAAAGCGGATACGCCGTGCCGCAGTAACAGGCTCTTCTCTTCAAGGACGACTTCTGGACCACAGAGACGTGCTTTATCGTAGCAGCAGGAGATCATGGGACCAGGTCCGGATGTGACAGGGTCTGAACTATTTATCCGGGCTTGGGAGCGGCACTTCAATGCGCTGAACTCTCGGCACGGCTGTGCTGGACGCTAAACCTGCACGTCGTGTTCGTCATATATCGTTTGGGCTTCTTGAGGACTATATGTGGGTCTCCTGAAGGCTTTTTCTCTAACCGTGTCTGTAACGGTTTTAATCCGAAAGCTAATGTCATTTACGACACGCGCGTCTGCGCTTATTATCCGGCGCCTCAAGGTTTAGCCTTAACACGCGGCCTGTAGATAATTTAACTTAAGTCTCCTGCGAGGACCTTACATTTTAATCTTTGTGTTCATCTCCTTCATTTGTGTTTATCTCTTCGTATGACGACGTTCAGATGGCCACCCTGCTCATTATTAAAGACCTATCGCTAACAAGCTCATCAAATAAACGATATTAATTTAAGCTTCCTGTCGTATTCCAGATTTTCTTCTTCACCGTGTGTCCCTGAATCCCATCAAGCTCCAAGGACGGAACCAAGTATGTATTCATTAGGTACGATTAAAGACATCCGGAACGTCGGATGCGATGCATGAATAAACAGCTCTTACTGAAATGCTGATGAAAAAGGATGAACCCAAGGGGGCGCCGCCGTGCAAGGACGCCTCGTCCGTCCGGGGTTACCTTTTCCGGCTATTATGGCAACTTCCTGACATGGCATTCGCAACTTCTCGCTTCCAGACCCAGAAAGCATCCCTAACGAATTCATAAATCAGCCCGAGTAACCAGGCGGCTTCCATTTATCTCTTAATCTATGTGAGTATCGGCGAAGCGCCCCGGAACCGAGCCGTAAAGGTTTCGTAAAAGAAGCGCTGGAAAGCTTTATATGGACACTCATTGACTTTAATGGGATGAACTGATCACCCATATCTAATAGAAATCTCAGCCTTTGGCTAAAGCCGTGCAGGATTTGATTACACGTAGGACACGATGCTTTTACCGCTTCTTAGAAAACAGCTAATTTAATCGAGCCACGAGAAGAGAAGCAAAACAGACAATTAAAGGAAAGAATAGAGGATTTTAAAAAGGTCTTGGTTACAAGTTGTGGGAATCTGGGCCCCGGCGCAAAGGTTAACGCACGCCAATATTACCGGGCACACTCGATTGGCTAAAAATTTCCACATCCGAAGATGATCAAAACACTCAAGTCAGGTAGTTTTTATTGTCATTTCAACCATATACCGTGTTCAGTACAACCAAACAACGCTCCTCCAGGACCGAAGGTGCTACACAAGACACTAAACTACACACCACAACACAAAGTGCACGTGCAATAGCGCAAGACGGGTCACAGTCTTCAATCTTGAACCCATTTCACTAAAATTCCAGCTATACAGAGAGTCTTACTGTCATCTCAGGCACATCCAGGTACATACCGGGACCCCGGAGCAACACAAAAGTGCAAAACAACACACAGTGCAGGTACACACCAGCACATTTATCATCTAAACAGGTCGTGAAGAGACGAGTGCTGGTCTAGTCGGGGACCCGTTTGCCGCAGTAACAGGCTTTACTCTTCGAGGACGTGCTTTAACGTAGCATCAGGGGATCATGGGACCAGGTCCGGTCTGAACTCACCGAACTACTCGGACGCAACCCTGCCTATTTATCCGGGCTCGATTCCCAACAAACTCACGCGGACAGGACGCCAGACATTCAGTCTTCGTCCACTAGCAAACCCAAAAATATCAAAATTGAAACGGTGAGGCTAAAACACATTCGACAAAACGATACCCTTATTTATAATTTAGCTAAATGATCTTCCTATATGATTTTCCGCAAGCACACCAGCTGGGTGTCGCCACCAATCTGCGGGTCGCCATTCTAGCCCCGAGGATGCGTAAGCTTTTGGAGTACCGATAAGAAGCCCAGATAAATAGGTAACATTGCGTCAGGCCCTTCCTTCCAATGCTACCTATTTATCTGGGCTTCTTATTTGGACCTATGGAAGTGTACTCCGTGTTAAATAGAGCCGTAATGATGAACCTGAGTTACTAGAGTGACATTTTACGCTCAGGCGGCTGAAGGGACTTAAGATTTAGACTGGCTAGCTAAAAACCATCTTCATTTAATTTCCAGTAAGACTGAAAGTCTGAACATAAAGTTTCTTTGAGCTCTTCTTCCCAGCCCGGTCTCAGGAGTCTTGGTGCTTTCATCCGAGGTTGGAATGGTTGTCCTGGATCTGACCTGGAGATGATCATTCATGCTTTTATTTCCTCTCACTTAGACTATTAGAGCTCTTGTACTTGTCTTAACAGTCTTAACTGTCACTGGTCTTCAGAATGCTGCATCCAGACTTTTACTGACGGAAGGGCTCACAACACGCCGGCTTTATTGACTACCAGTCAAATTTAGAATTGATTTTAAAACTTAAGTATTGACTTTTAGAGCTTTTAATGGGCGCCAATACATCCCTGATTCTTTTAAAACGCAGCTTAAGACACTTTCATTCACACAAGCTTTTAGTTAAATGCACCATTTATCGTTTAATTAGCTTTATTGTTTAAATCTATTCTTATTTTACCATCTAAAGCACTTTGTGATCTTTATCTGTGAGATGTGCTACATAAATAAAGTTTACTTACTTACTTTACTTACTTACTTAAGGGCAGGTAGCAATTTCACTATCAAATAAGACACTTTAAGAATAAAGTCATCCTAACGTCGCCGGGTTCAAGCCCCACCGCCTCAGGTTTGCTGCTGTTGGGCCCTTGAGCGAGGCCCTTAAGCCGAAGTTGCTCACAATACGTACCGTGGCGGCACCTTAAGACGCTTTGGATCAAAACAGTTTGGTAAATGCTGAAAATTGGACCTAGACATCAGGTACTGAAAAGGAAGAGCTAGTGAGTGAGTGAGTGAGTGAGGGAGTGAGGGAGTGAGTGAGTGAGGGAGTAAGGGAGTGAGGGAGGGAGGGAACACTAGAGGGACTCGGTGAGTAAGTGATGGGCAGCAGCTTCTTCTCAGTCGCGTCCGGAGCGCAGCGCCAGTCAGTCATGGACGATCAACCTCCGACTCTTAAGTATGCATCAGACTTTATGTTCTATATCAAACTTTTATCGTGGCTCTAAGGATCCATGTGGGATACAGAGAGGGGTCCGAGTCTGACGTCGTGTCGGTGATGAGTTAGTTTTAGTGCTGTTGTGTCCTGATGGTGAGGAACATTGCGCACAACCCGGTGCCGGTTGCGCGGATCAGTTCGGTTCAATTATTCGCTGCTTTAGTCTCTGAGAAACTTACTAATATATATTTATATATTTATATATATATATAAAGTATATCTGCACCTGACCTGCTTCATTAGAGAGCTTAGAATATTAACTGTATGTCTGCTGCTCTGAGCACTTAAGTGGTTCGGATTATGAAGCTTCATCCACCATCCATCAGATTTGGTGTGTGTTAAAAGTTAAAGTTTTTTATCACACGTGTGTTTTAATGAAGCAGCATCACTAGGGTGGAACGAATCGTGTTTAATAGTGATTAATAGTGATTAATAGTGAACGCTGCACTCGTGTGCACGGAAACTTTATTCTCGCGGTTCGTTTGTTGAATTTTGTTGAATTTGTTGAATTCGAACGAGTCTGTTCGTGATTAAAATGTGATTCATAGACTGTGCTTTAAGAAATGTTATTTATTTCCTACGTGGGATCTGTGTGTAGCCTCTCTGTGCTGCTTAATCTGGATTTATTAAGTCGTTCTGGGCTTTTTCATTCACTTTTGTTCGTTCGTATCGCCAGTTAAGTAAAAAAAACTGCAAATTCATTATTGCATTTTGTTTATTGGTGAATGTTTTCGTGTGTTTTAGTTCATGTGGGCTCAGCACACGATGCATTTTGCACTTGTTTGTCTTAAGCACGTCTTAAAGTCCTTCTTTAAGTTCTTTGCACTGCTTCTGAATCACAGGAGTGGCAGGTTTCTGTTCTTTATCAGTTAATTTGAGTTAATGCATTGATATTACTGCTGTAGCATCTTCTTGTGTAGCCACACTTCATCAGGTGATAAAATGATCCCAGTTTGGAAGGTAAAGTACCTTTAAGTGTTCCCGCTTACTAAACATTTATTTATTTATTTATTTATTTATTCAGCTAATGAAGCAGCCAAGGCAACTTCATCTCACATCTTCCGTCCCGTCCTCTGCTCCTTGAGTGCCGACCCGAGCGCCGCCCAAGCGTCTCGCTCTTTGCCGGGCATCACAGTGGACATCATGAACGTCCAGGTGATGTCTGAGCGCAAGCTGGCCTCGGTGGCCCCTCTGATGCCGTTCGGAGACGCAGAGAAGAAAGAGGTGGAGAAGAAAGACGTGGAGCTCATCCTGGTCAAAGAGCACAACGGCCTGCAGTATACCAGCTCTCGAACCTGCACCGAGCTGCCGGAGCGAGAGACCTGGGGCAAGAAACTGGACTTCCTGCTCTCGGTCATCGGCTTCGCTGTAGACCTGGCGAACGTGTGGAGGTTTCCATTTCTGTGCTACAAAAACGGCGGAGGTGAGAATCCTCAACAACACTAGTGTCGCTTTAATACAGTTTTAATGATGCACTAAAGGTCAAGGTCGTACCATGGGTGACACTAAGACGTCTCTGTCAGGTCCTCAAACGTTAACCAAATGCTTATTTTCATCCTGGTCTTAATTCCAGTAGGTCCTGGTTCTGTCAGGAAAAGAACCACCTGAGCTTCGAACCCAGGTCTCAGCGGCCTTAAGTTTCCTTAAGGGTTAGAGCGTCACATAAAACAAATGACCAAAATGGAAATTAACCGAGAAAGCAAGAAAATAAAACCAAAAAATATTCTTTCTGAAGAACATGGCAAAAGAAAATTATTTCTTTTTTAATTTTACTGCGGGGAGAAACATGTAGAAAGAAATCACGTATAAGATTAATCCTTAAATACACAAGGAACTCCGTGCAACGCTTATGCAATACAGGAACTTAAATAACCCTTAAGGCATATTTTTTTTTCTGCAACACACTTATCTTTAAGGAATAGTTAAGGCCAGACCTTAAGGTTAAAAAAAAAGGTGTCGTGTGCAATCGGGCACCGATTTCAGCTCTGCGATGAACTGGGACATCAACAGAGGCTTTCGTGTTCTGTTTACTGAGTTGGCACGAATCCCCACAGACACACTTCCAAGACTAGACAAGGCCGTGCTTCGGTTTACGGGGTTTTTTCTTTGTTTATCGTGTTATCGAGCGGATCTGTACATCCAGGAATCGATAAACACCTTTTAATTCTCTCACCGAGCATCTCCACGGCGTCTGGGTTCGGGGCAGCGAGTATCATGAATAATTGCCCGTCACGCTAAGCCTCGGCAGGCCCGGTAGAGCGGGCGTGAGACCAGAATGGATTTGACCTATTTTTCCAGTCTGGTCCACTGATGCATGTCACGCATGATGTGAAGTTAAAAAGCGTCTTCCACAGCGGCGTGGAAGAGATCCGGACCCGGCATCGGATCGACGATCCATCACGTGACGCCGAGAAAATATACAAACCCGAGCACGCAAGCCTACGTGGGAACAGTAGGGAGAGATTTAAATAAGACTGGAGCCAGGGGATCTCCAATCCAACACAAATAAACACAGAGATCTGTTTCAATAAGTAAATGGATCACGGAGGATCTTAGACACCTAGACTGGAAAGAGTAAGGGGGCGAGGATGAGCGTCCCATGAAGCTGTTAGCACACCCGCACTGAGAGTCTGAACTCCCCGGGAAATCTTGTGGTTGGGCACATTGTAGTAAATAGGAAGAAATGGCATCGGTGTAGGCTCGAGTGGGTCTAAGGCTGAGGAACCCCCCCAAAACTTAAGTTAACTTTTGTTAACTAAAATATCCTCCAGTCCACCCAAGAAGGACGGAGGCTCCTGCTGAGTCTGGTTTCCTCCAAGGTTCCTTCATGTATTTTCAGGGAGTTTTTCCTCGCCACGGTCGCCCTCGGCTCGCTCAACACGGGGTGTTTTTGGTCTGGTGGTCCTAAACTCTGTAAAGCTGCTTTGTGACGATATCTATTGACTTGACTTGACTTAAGGAGGTTGTATCTGAGGAGAGACCCGAGGATGCCACGTCACAGCTCTGAGTGTTACTCCAAAAAAAAAACAACAGTGAAAGTTAATCCACGAGTTTTTTCCAGCCCGCTGCCCCACGGAGCCTCATGGAGCTTCACAGAGCGTCTCAGAGCCTCATAGAGCTTCACAGAGCGTCATAGAGCCTCATAGAGCCTCATAGAGCCCCATGCCCACTGTGCAGGATCAAAACAAAACACCAAGTTTCACAATCGAAGCTCCTCTCTTGTACTGCGGTACTAAAAACCTTCACTGTAACTTAATCAACTCGAGTTAGTATAAAAACATTAAAGGTTTACGTTTCACCCATCACAAAAAAACTCATCACTAACTGCTCCCGAATGACAGGGCGTGGTACCGAGCACTCATCTGCAAATCCATACGAAACAAAGACTAATCAACTAATCCCCCGATCATAAAAAACATTGGATTATCAAAGATTATAGAACCACCGAGTCCTGGATTCATCTACACAAGCTTCTGCTGGATCACGGCAGGCTCTCCTTCCTCTGCTCAAGTGTGCATGCTTTAAATATTAAAATAGAAATATCAAAATATAAAAAACCATTTCATTCATTTAACTCTACAAAGTAGAATATAAAAATAGGAATGTCTCCAAAGTCTCCAAAGCGTAAAGTGACATGGATCAAACCGCTGCCAACGTGGGTTTCCTCCGGGCACTCCGGTTTCCTCCCAGCCGGGTGAATCAGAGACGCTGAACTTGTCCCGTAGGCATCTCGCCACAGCGGTGTGCAACCCAGGCCCGGATAAAAAGGAAGGGCATCGGTAATGTGCATATGACGGGTCCCCGGGTCCTAAAGGGAGCAGCTGGAAGAGATTATTGGGTCACGGGCTTTAATAGTGCATTTACAAAACAGCAATCAGTTAAATGTAAAAGATGTTTTTATTGTGTTTTATTATATTTTTGTTTTATATTTGTTGTGTATTAGGTGGTGACTGATCATTGATCATTAGTAAGTGGAGTAAAATAGCATCTAATAGTATTATTATTATTATTATTATTATTATTAGTGCTTTAGTTCTTTTCAGCTCATGTTTTTCATGGCCAGCCGTTCTTCCTTTATTTTATTTTTTCGGTTTTGCAATAACATCAATGCAATTCTTTCTCCAGGGGCTTTTCTGATCCCTTACGTCATGTTCCTGTTCATAGCGGGAATGCCTCTCTTCTACATGGAACTGGCCCTGGGCCAGTTTAACAGAGAAGGGGCGGCCACCGTGTGGAAGATCTGCCCCGTCTTCAAAGGTACGTCTGGAGAACCTCCAGCTTATGAGTTTCTCAGAAATATGAAGTGGTTTAAAAGAAACGCGACCCATCCCGAGCCCCGTGTTCAGTGGAAGACTGTGAAGCCGACGACGCCTACATCACGAGGGATTCCTGATCAATCCTGAAAAGATCTCACACTCAAGAGTGTTTTATTCTACTCAGGTCTAATACGACTAAACACAGACACGGTGAAATCAACTGTAACTGAGCGAATAGTGAAGATGAACAACCGACATAATGAACTGGAATAAAATATCTATCAGAATTATCTGAAAAATTATCATATTAATACATTTGTTAATATTGATACTTTATTAATACATGATTGAATTAATACATGAATTAGTACATTAGACGTAATAACACATCTATTAAGACTTGTGGCTTCTATAATATTATAATTAATAATAATAATAATTTCAGGACATGCTGTTTCTATAATAATAATAATAATTATAATAATAATAATAAAAAATATTTATAATAATAGTAATAATAATATAAATACATATCCTATTTATAATAATAATTATTATTATTATATTATTATTTCAGGACATGCTGCATTTTAATACTAAAATAATAATCTATAATAATAATAATAAGAAGAATAAGAATACATGTGCTATTTATAATAATAGTAATAATAATAATAATATCAGCACATGCTGTATCTATAATAATAATAGTAATAATAATAATAATAATAATATCAGCATATGCTGGATCTATAATAATAATAATAATAATAATAATAATAATAATATCAGCACATGCTGTATCTCGGCTGCAATGTAAATGGAAGCGGTGTGTTGTAAATTCACCACAATAGACGTTAAGGGGTTAAATAAGCGTACGCGTCCTATTACCATGTCATGTTATGATTGTTAAATGAATTCCTATAAAATAAATGAATGATCTAATATATTATCCCACACTCAGGTGTACTAAAAACTCTTTCCTTTATCCACAGGTGTCGGTTACACCGTGATCGTCATCGCTTTGTACGTGGGCTTCTACTACAACGTCATCATCGCGTGGTCCCTGTACTACCTGTTCTCCTCATTCACAACCAGTCTGCCCTGGCAGCACTGCAACAACACGTGGAACAGCGCATTGTGCAAGGACCCCAAACTCATCAACGGCTCGTCCTTCCTGGGCAACATCACGTCCTACGCCAAGTACAAGCGGACCCCCGCGGCCGAGTTTTACGAGTGAGTCCTGTGATCCATTACAGTCCGTTATTGACGATTTCACTGGGTTCTGTTTTTCCGCGCTCGTGATCTTGTCTCGGGTTGACTCGAGTTACAGAGTTAGAAGGACATCGGTGAACTTTAACACTGCTGGGAAGAGGTGCGTGTGAACAGGGCTTAAATAATCATGAAAAGAAAACGACGCTCTTTGATTTTGATCAGATGCAGCAACACTGAACGCCAGAAAAAAAAAAATACTATACTATAATATATATATATATATATATATATATATATATATGATTATCCGATCAGTCGCAGTCGACTCTCGGTCACTTGATGGATCATCGATCCATGAAG
>JAYDZG010000030.1:2299510-2313392 GCA_034509265.1 Microcambeva bendego
ACTAACGATCATAATAATCGTGATGATCGTACGAGTACAGGAATAGCGAGTTCGACCGCACCAGAGCTACAGAAGCCATTCATCTGTCCTCCTGGAGCCGAGTAGATTAATCCCTGAATGATGTTAGATAATGGAGTGTTTTATTTCTCACATCCAGGTGAGACCATTGAATATGAATCATAATAATGAATAATAAGAAGTTGATGGTGAGTAAAAAGCACAGATACCCTGAAGCACTGCAGATATTTAATACCAGATTAACCTGCTAGGGGGGAAAGCCATTCAGACCCATTTAATTACCAAGTGAACAAAAGTATGTGGACGATTCTTTTGTCTATTTTGTATTAGGTCAAGAAAGAAGCAGTACCTTTTACCACAGGTTTCTCAAAGCTATATGTGCAAACTATAACGACAATCTTGCAACAGAGAATAGCACACTTGAGTGGATTTTACAGAGGGGTGGGGCTGTGTGAGGACTCACAGAAGTGGAGGAGAACGGAGGTCAGTCCGGGGCTCTCCATGCACGAAGTCTTCCTCACACACCAAGTGGACCGCGCACACATCCGAGGCAGTTGTGCCACCCTCTCGTTGGACACCGGGTCTTGATTTAAGATTGTCTAGGCAAAACAAAAATGAATATTTAACGTGGATATTATGCATTGGTGGTATTGCTAATTTAATCAACCACTAGGTTTAGTCCTCTTTTATTTAAAGATAGATAGACAGATAGATAGACAGATAGATAGATAGACAGACAGATAGATAGACAGACAGATAGACAGACAGATAGACAGATAGATAGATAGATAGATAGATAGACAGACAGATAGATAGACAGACAGATAGACAGATAGATAGATAGATAGATAGATAGACAGATAGACAGACAGACAGACAGGTTTCCTCTCAGATTTCCTTTCACCACACTGAAGATTTAAAAAATAAAATAATACATTCTCTTGTTAATAATAATATAAAAAGCTGTGGTTGAAATGAAGTGTGGAGAACAGCCCCCTGCGCCGCTCTCGGCTCCTCTCTCATGGTAATAAAACTGACGGGCAGAGGTATTTCCCTCAGGAAGCTCTGAGCCGGAGCGGAGCTTTTATTCGGCTGCAGCTGGATCAGGCTCAGCTTAAAGAAGCTCATGCAGATGAGATCCTTCCTTATTGGGTTGTTAATGCAGATTTATGCAAACACGAGTGTGGATTAATTAAAAGGATTGGCAGGTGCCCTGGTGAGACTGGCTGAGCCGGATCACGCAAGAGTAGCAGCAGATCTGTAAGAGCCGGATTTTTCAGGCAGATGTTCCGTTCAAGCCAAAAGAAACGATTTGTAAGTAAATTGTGAACCGATATCTTAAATACCGGAGTATTTTTTTACATTCGTTAGTGTGCCTGTCACTCCTTCTGTTACCACATGTTTTTCATTTTCACATTTTCTTTCCAATCTAGTCATTTCACCTGCCGAGCAACGGGGGCCGGGACTAACGCATAGTAGCTGCAGGCTCCTTTTCACCACACAGGCAGGTTCAAGCAGATCCGTCCTGCACTGATCTTCATCTTCAATCTGTTCCTTGTGTAGTAAAATCAATCATCCAGCAGAGGTCACGACAGCAGCAATCCGCTGTTCCCACCCACATATGACCATTTTTTGTCTGTATAGTTCATACATTCAAGTTGTCAGCTCGAGTGTGCTACTGTGTACTCCGAGACGGCCAATTACCACTTTTTCACCCCTTCGATTAATAATTCATGGCCCGAGCATCACTTCTGACTGACCTGATTAAACATAAGAGAGAGAAAAAAAGAGATAGAAATGCAATCTCCATAGACAAACATTGTACTGGGTCCTGTCGCGGGACGCCACTCAGGAGAGAGCGAAGCAGTGAAATAACGCCAGCGCACTACCACTCGGGCATCAAGTCATTTGCTACACAATATCACAGACCAGTTCCTCCGTTTCCTGTCCTAGTCCCTCGCATGTTAAACTGATCTTATTACTTTAATGCTGCCTCTGGAACTGTGTCGCTTTTATAGAAGCCAAGCAGCAGCATCACGCAAATCTAAGATCAACACACGTGGTTTCACTATTTGGTAGTCTGAAGTACCTGCAGGTTATTTTATTAGCAGGCAGCACAGGGAAAAAAATATCATTAGATATTGCTTCAAAAATAACACTAAGTGTTATGGCCTTCGATTACCACTAGGTGGGGGCAGCTCTGTGAAATTATATGTTATATAAAATTGGTCCAGGCTTTGACATTAACCAGAAAGAATTTTTATTTGATA
This sequence comes from Microcambeva bendego, assembly GCA_034509265.1. NCBI lineage: Eukaryota > Metazoa > Chordata > Actinopteri > Siluriformes > Trichomycteridae > Microcambeva > Microcambeva bendego. The sequence goes on from JAYDZG010000030.1 coordinate 2,301,799, forward strand.
ATTATCTGCTTTTTATTGTTTTAATGTTAGACTGTAAGTCTTATGGATGCCCTCTGAGCCAGGTCTCTCTTCTTAAAGAGATATTTGAGCTTAATAGGACTATCTGGTTCAACAAAGGCTTAACAACAAACTCCCATTAAGGGTCACCAAAGCAGAAAGTGATCCACATTATAGATCTGGGATACAATTTTAAACCGGATGCCCTTACTGACACAACCCTCCCTATTTATCCGGGCTTACGATGCACTGGTTTGTGCATCCTAGTGACAAGGTACCTAGAGGACAATTCAGTGTCTATGATGAAACTGCCTGCATGTTTTTGGAATGAAACGCATGCACTCATAGGGAGAACATGCAAAACTCCTCACAGAAAGGACTGGAGGACCGTGATGCCGAAAGTTGATGAGACGAAAGTGCCATCCACCACAGCCCACACACTACCGTGTCACTATCCTTTTGGTGTTATAGGAGTGCTCAGTTAACCCACTATTAAATAACATTGTAGTCAGTGCACGAGCTCTGCTAGTCAGTCAGTAATTGTTTACTATGACGTAAATATGTATTATACTACAAAGCTAACACAATAATAAATAAATGCACATTCCCAGAAAGGCTTCAATAGCATGTTTTATATACACACGCACAATGAGACGAAAAATATCCTTCACATTAACAAAACAACAACTAAACTTAACAACACTCTTCACAACAAACGGAGTTTATTATAAATATTTAGTCAAACATATAAATAGAGCCTTCAAAATGGCTGCCTATTGTTTTTACCTGTCGGCACACACACACCTCACACACACCTCACACACCATGAAACGACACACACGAACAAAAACAACTAGCCTTAACAACACTCTTCACTACGAACGGAGTTTATTATAAATATAAAGTTAAACATAAAAAATAAGCCTTTAAAAAACGGCCAATCAGCGCGAGCGCGCGTACACACACACAAACACAAACACACACACACAAACACAAACACACCTACCTGATATTCTCTTCAAACGTGTTGCTCCTGTTGTTACCAATCATCTACTTTACTTAAACAGCGCATATAAAGTTACAAAAGCGAACTGTAAGAGTGTAAACAAACGAGAAACAGAGACGCCTCGGCAGTGCTTGAGCTCTTCAATTAACTAATTAACCTGGACCAATGAGCCACCTGTGTGAGGAGCGCGTGCACGACGTCACAGGACGTCACACCCCATACAGTACGGAATATTGATTACTGACGTCATACTGGCCACAAACGCCTCCTTTATTGTGCGGTATGGTGTGATATTTTCTTATTGACGTTGTTTGGGGAGCTTTGGAGATGCCAGCTGCTCATCGTTTGTGTGTCAGGATGCTGTAGGTGCTGTGTATCTGTGGTACTGCAGTAAAACAATACTGATGCTTAGTACATTTGAGATATAGAGTTGTCCATGACAATTAATGAATAAATGAATAAAATACTATGTCATGCATGACGTTTAAATCCTAATAAACAAACTTTAATGCACAGGAAAGAGCAGTGTGTCGTTATTTAAATGTAAATGTGTACCTATGACTTCTTACTTTCCACTGCTAAGTGATGAATCATGTGCATGTTAAAACCCAGGACAGTACAACATTAAGGAAGATGAAAAGTCATTTATTTACAGTACAATAATGCATGAGGAATGAGAGCCTCACTGCGCATGCTCGGAGTCATTTATAAAAATGACACATGGCAAAACCCACACAGGCAAAGGGAGAACATGCAAACTCGATCTAGGAATCAAACCCAGGACAACCTTCCCTTGAGCTAACCGTGCTACCCACCGAGCCAATGTGCAGTCCCTATAATTTATTAGGCAAAAGGCAGGAAACAGAATATCAGTCCATAACAGGACACACATAATTTATGTTGCAGTAAATTACCTGACTGGCTGTTTCTGGTCTGTGAGAAAAGCCCTGCATGAAGTCACGTGAGAACATGCAAGCTTCTTGCTGTGAGGTGACAGCTCTAGTTCAATATAAAAAAATCTGTCCAATTTGTCCTGTGGGGCTTAATTATACATGAAACAAAAGCTTTACTCACACACACACAGCTCAGGTGAAAATTCTTATTAATAACGCCTATACGTTTATAAGGTTTTAAACAAATCAATGTTCCTGAGAACAGCAAGACCTGACAGACATGTTGAACGCCTCAACAAAAGAACAGTCGTGAAGACGATGTGGTTTGTGATGAAGGTAATAGTGAAGAAAAGTAGAGAAATTACAATAATTACAAAAACACCATTTAATTCTCAAGTATTCTCAGACAAGCCTATCCCCAGTGCCAGCAGCCATGTACATACAGGCATGACTGGCTAAATCTTAGGGTGAAAGGAATGGCAGAGGACCCACCGGGGTTTGGCATCCGATCAGGGGTGTGTTACTGCATTGAGCACAGTGATTTCCGGAAATCTGGACCCAGCTGAACACTGTAAAATGCTTGCTCAGTAATCCAGGCACAATCATCCACAAAATTTGAATATCTGGACACAAGTTTGGGCACTCATTGAAGCGACGTATTCAGATTGAGTTGGCATCGACTACCCCAACCTTATATGCATCCGATACGGGAAGGAGTGAATGTGGTTATCCAAATTGGGCATTCCTGGGGGTTTACATGTACTCTGAAGCCTGCCATCCTTAACAAGGAGGAATGCCTGTTTGAGCATAGAGTCAAAGACGCCAAATATGGGAAGAAGCAACATGATTACAAGAACCAAAGTACATCCCTCACCATCTTACAATGGGGTAATTGCAGCTATACCACTCATATGTGAAAAGCACACATGGGCATTGTAATTAATGGGCATTGTGGCATTCAATGGTCATCATTAGGCAGTGGGTCACATTTGTCGGAATGCAAGTTGGGTGCAGATCAGATTGAGGTATTCATCACCAGCCCAGAATGAAGTATTTACTTGAAATTATTCAAATGTTCATAAAATAAACTGAAGACTGGAACAATGGTGGTGACGCTGAGGATGGCGACAACAAAGTAGAAAGAAACGAAACAAATGCTTACGAAATTGAATAAATAAATGATAAATGATTGCAATAAAAATGTGTAAAAATAATATTTCATATAAAAAATCATTCTAATAAGTCGTTATAATGTTGGAATCCAAGACTGTCGGGATGTTTTGAGTAGAAAATAACTGTAATTTTACAGCACAGCTTTCATTATGTTTCCTTTCAACACTCATCACAAAAATGGTGCTAGAATGCTTGTTTCACATCACACACCAGTCAGATCTGCAGCATCCAAACCCCTACACGAGCACAAAGGGAAAAAGCTTTTTTCTCCACTGACACCTCCCTGTTACGAAGGATCTGAAGAGGAACAAAACAAAAGCAATACAAAACGTATTTATTTGTTAGAATTCAAGTTTGTTTTGTTAACATTCAGCCAATAGGAGAACATGCAAACTCATACTAAAAGCATCAGCACCAGGGCTACCACGCCACCAGCGTCAAACTACCGTGCAAGCTCATTGTGAAAAAGATAAAACCAACACAAAAGGTTTTTATATAAACTTTACTGTCCTTGTCCTCTTACTTGTCCTTTTTCTCCAAACTGAGCTTTCTTTCCTCCTGCACCTTCCATATACGGAGTCCTTACCTGCCCCATTTTGGTCTTTGTCGTCCAGGATGACCTCATTGCTGTATTTTTAACAGTCCTCACTATTATTTTGTCCTATTTCTGTTAGTTGTCCCTGTGCTCGGTCGTCCTCTCACTGTCCTTTACGTTCTGCTTACTTTTACTGTTCCTCACCAAGTTGAAATCAGTTCTTTAATGTGGCCGGCACGGCGGCTAAGTGGTTAGCGCTGTCGCCTCACAGCTAGAGATCGACCTGGGTGCCTTCTGTGTAAAGTTTGCATGTTCTCGCCGTGTCTGCATATGGTCTAAACACATGAAGTCAGGTTTATTAGAGACACTGCAAGTACCTAACCACAAAACTTCACAAACCAGGGTGTAGTAGTCCTGACCCCAAGCCCGTATAAATTGATAGGGTAATATCAGGAAGGGCATCCGGCGTAAGAGCTATGCCAGGTCAATAATGCGGATCACAATCTACTCTTTCACCCAGCTCTCTTTGATGTGTATTTGTTCTTCTAGCTGTCACAGTCCTACAGTTACAGTACAGAGATTTTCTGACCCAACATCATGATCAGATCAGACGCCTGAAGGATTTCTCTGTCATCGCCTGATCAGAGTCGATTCTCTTAATGAGACGCTGCGCTCTGCTGGTGTGAGATGAAAACTGCTCTTTTAGAATGACTTCACTGCTAAGTTGGGTGAATGTTCTGCTCGGTGTGAGCAAATCTTTCCTTTGTGAAGCTTGATGAAGCTGAAGATTAAGATTAATAAGCTCGATGAACCTGCGGCGGTTCAGTCTTCTGGCTGGAGTCCCTCCTTTGTTCACTATCCACACACACACACACACACACACACACACACTGATGACTGACATTTATGTCAATACTGCAAATTACAGTTGTTTGGCTGTAGCTCAGTTTACAACGTGACTACTGAATAGCAAAATTACTTTTGGGTTTTAGCCTTGCCTTCGGTTATTTATTTCTTTTCTATTATTGTCTGCAGCAGACATCGCCCGAGGTGGCCACCTGTGTGCTTCGGCTGAAGCACAATCTTCTCCTATGTTCTCCTATGCTCTGCTATCATTTAAGTTCCTCCAAAAGGTTGGCTGGGAGTTCGGCTATGCCGTCAAGGGCGTGTCACACTTATATTGATTGGCGTCCGCTCCCATTCTTCATCCAGGGTTGGCGATCCTTGGTGGCACTACGATCTCGACCATAGGAAATGAAGGGTTTGAGTTTACTTGGTTTTCCAGTTACTGAAGGGGTTAACTGTGTTTTGGGGATTGCCATAATTATTCCAGCTGCCATCCTGACCCCTGATCCAGGCCTCAATTTAAACACCAGAACCAGTTATGTAATTATTCATATTCATTAATCATGTTCAGTGTTTAGTAGCATCATACACTTATACAAAAGTATATTCCCAGTTTATCTTAGTAGTTCTTCATTTCACGGACACCAGCTTGTGAGAGGGTAGAGCAGACAGTGGACCGTTTTAAACCTGTAAATCAAGTACACATGTTAGAAACGTGATTATTATCAGAAATGCTGTTATAGTTTTATTATAATCTCGAGTGTATAGTCAGATAAGGCAGTAATCCCAGAGGCCAGGAAAAAACATGGTCTTTTAAGCATTTACAGACAATTTGTGTAGCCTTCGGAGAATGACAGGCCACAATCCATCCACAATGCTTCAAAAAGCAAATCCTCTCTGAGCTACCACCTCTAATAGGATTTTTCTTATGTTCCCTTATATTTAACTCTATCAAGCGGTCCCACCCTGTACATGTAAACCTTGCATTCTGTACACAGGCACAGTCATTCTACAACAGCTACAAAGTCCTAAACATACCATATCTGTAAATAAATTACTTCCGATGGTGAGGGTACGAGGAGAATTAATTGGCTGTGTCTAGACCTTAGTCCGGATCTGTATTCCACCTTTATGGACGCTCAAAGAAGGTGACCATGTGGAAACACAGGGAAAAAAATGAGCTATAGAGACTGACCTGGAAGGATCTTCTTCCTTACTGAACACCCCCTTCAGCTCCACACTGTTTAACTTATTCTCAAACAAACCATAACCCAGAGTAACCTACACACACACACACACACACACAGAAAGCAAAATACACAAAGTGAATTGCTTATTTTGTGATATTTGCTACATCTAATCATTCCGCTGCCTGTTTTCCTTCATTTATTGACCGTTTTACCACCACTTCATTGATTTATTTGGCGAGAGGCAGGAAACACCTCTGAGTCCATTACAGGGCAGACGAGCTTAATTTTAGACTGCACGGATTTGCATTTAAGAGAAAAACCACACAGGGAGAACACATGAACTCCAATTTCTGAACTGCCAGATGCAATTTTTAAAACTGAAGCCGGAACAAATGTGTAGCAGAGAATAACACCAATAATTAAATAAACGTGTACTTAAATGCTCCCCTGTGGAGGTTTCATGTTACAGCCTGTACATTACAGGCGGAACAAATTGTACGGCAGGAGTCCTACCACCGGGACCAATAAGGGTCCGAGGGTAATATTTAACCGGGCTGCACAAAAAGATTAAATAATTAGACATCACAACAAGAGCAATTACATTTACAATAGTATTTAGTTATTGTTCCTAATCACCACTAGGTGGGAGCAGCATATCGTAGAGAAAAATGCTCAGGTTCACACAGATACGTGGTTATGGAAGCAATCAGAACTCCACTGGTTCTGGAATTAGAAAACCCTTCCAATTGAGCTCACCTGTTTGAGGATTTCTGCAGGTTTGAGGAGCTGCAGGTTCTCCAGGTGAGAATGGAACAGTCCGCTGTGGGTCATAGAGACGCCCAGTCTCCTCTCGACGATAAAACCCATCGCACAGTCGTCTGGAAGCCTTATCAGCGCCGACGTCCGCTCGAACCGGCGGCCGCTGCACGCACACACACACACACGAGCACTGGCATGAATTCGACATTTCTTCCAATCCAGTCAGTCTCCTGTGTTTTAGGACACAGCATCGACTCATGAAGATCTAATCTGCCCGATCCGAGAGGCAGCATTGAAATAATTGCACCTTTAGATGGGATTCCTGCATCTTATTTATATTTGTGATTATCTATTTCTGAGGTAAATACAAATTATCCAAAGCTATTTTAAATTAAGCTGGAAAACCTCAAATCTGGCACAAGTCTAGTGCCGGTAGCGTCAATCAGGCGAGGTGTATAGCGCCAGTGAATAATAAATATCCATTCATTGACAATGTCAAACCGATTCCAATTAAAAAATGAGATAATCAGTTACACACACAACGTGGGAAGTAAATCAACCCAAGACCATGACCACAAACTGAACTTTATAGTTACAGTAGGAAAAACCCTGGGCAGGTCATCAGGCTTGGAGTAAGAAGAACACTATAATAATTAAATATCATTTATCGTTTTACCTTGCCCAAGGAGCCATCTTCTGTGCCAACGTCCTGCTGAGGCAGAATCCCGCTCCACCCGTAGCAAACCAGAACTGCACCTCTCGCTGTTAGAAAGAAAAATATCACTACTGACGATACAACACAATGCATCCTTGGGTGCAATTCCCAGGTGGAGTGAGAGTCTGAGTCCTTTCTGTGTGGAGCTTTACGTTCTTCAGTAAGAAGAAGAATGAAGTGAGGTGAATAGTAGAGATAAAATTGTCCATGTCTGACATTAAAAATCCACAAGCAATTACACGACTAAAATCCGAATGAATAAATCAATTCACCATGAAATATTTGGTGTTGTTTATATGCTTTGTATGCCAAAAAGTATCAGGACGGCCTGATTGTAAGCTTGTAGGACATTAAATGCTGGACAGTTACAGTTTTGCAATACAGTAAGTATTTAAATCTAGAACACGTGACAAATTCATGTCATATCGTATTAACGCCACTAGATGGCGGAGTTTCCACATAAGGAATACAAAAACACTGTTTTTGGTCCAAAACACATCCATACATTTCCCACGGTTGTATATATTATTTATGTACATTAACCACTGCACTACACACAACTCACAGTCGTGTTGTCCTTTAGCAGTTCCTGCGCTCTGATTGGCCGGTCCAGACTAGGTTTTCCTACGTAGACATCTTTGTCTGTTGGAAATTCATTGAGAAGAGACACCAGAGCTTCTGGATTCAGGTAGTTGTCATCGTCAACATGACACAGCCACCTAGAAAAACAGCAATGTAGTGATGGCATGTAAAACTGAGAACCTCAACTTTACATCTTTTCAACAGCATGATGGGAGTTCATAAGCGGATCAGCTTTGTGTACGTGGAGTCTTATTTTTAGTTAGTTAGCTAGTTTCTTATTTCACTAGAACTCACTTTTGTTTAGACGCCATGAAATAATCGTACTCGGCCGCCATCTTGCAGGAAAGAGCCTGTCGACTGTGGTCAGATGAGCAGCCAGTGACCACGATGTTGAACTCTACACGCACACACAGTGAATATTATTGTTGGTTCATATTTGGTAACAATTAACTCGATGCAAAGACGTGGAGTTTAAATTAGTGTACAAGTACATGCATTAGACGTATGTTATATAACAAAAATCTATCGATACTAACTTGTTTCTACCAAGTGTGCAGTGTGTGCAGTGTGTGCAGTGTATGTGTGTTACCTCTAGAACTTATGTCCTTGTCCGGGGTATCTGTGAAGATGTACGTCTGTGTAAAAAAATACATTTTATATTTACCAATTAATTGTTGGTATCTTACAACTCTTTTTATTTATTATTATTAATGACCATTTAAAGGTGTCGGGCTTCTGTTTTAGCAAGTGACAGATTAAAGAATAGACGTCTGAGTAAATGAGTGGAGAAAAATGACACTGCGGTGCAAATGCTTTCATATGCTAAAACAATTAATAAATCAGTTAATTATATAATCGATGAACAGCCTGCCATGCTCTGCGGTGTTTTTTAAAGAGCTATACGGGCCCGGTGGATCTTTATTAAATGATTCTGATGAGTTATCAGTGGTGCAGGAATCCGAGGCGGTGAGGTGTGTAAAATTGATATGGTTAGATGAGTCATGGTGTGGGTACGGTGATCTCTCTGGTCTTGTTTCTGAGACCGAGAGTCTATTCCAGGGTTTAATAACGAGGCTTTGATGGCGTCGGGGGAGACAATAAAAATCTCATGAACACACTTTGTGTTTAGTTTTCTTTTAATTTAACTCATTGTGCATGTTGGTGTGGAGGCAAATGTTCGTTTTAGTTCGTTTATGTGTGTGTATATATATTTATCTAAGTATGTACGTATATGTGTGTGTATCTCAGTATATATTTCTGCGTATCTACGTGTGTGCGTCCATAGTGCGTCCATTCACTTGGTGTGGTTGTAGCTTCCTGCCATAACACAAGCGACAGTCAAATCTGTCCACAGAAGCCTTCATTTAACAGACTAAGAACAGGGAGCACCAGTCCGTAAAACACGCTTGGCAGATTATCCATGGTCACCATTTGATCAATTCAAGACCTTGTGATGGTCGTCCTTTGAACCAAACTTCACAGAAAACTTAGTACACGAGAGAGGACCTAGGAACTAGGACTATGCTCAACATTAAAGTCTTGACTGGCTGTACAGTCCCTTCTGGATTTTTATTTAGCCTTGAATGATAAAAATGCCAATGAGGATTAAGCTCAGTCTCTAGCACCTGATTATCAGGAAAGTGCTTGTGTATTTAAAGGCAGCGATGCTCTACAGAGCGTTGGTATGATCGGCCGCAAAGTGGGAATTAGCTCCGACAAGACACTCGGTGATAAGAACAGTGATAACAAGACATCTAGTCACTGTCAGTGGAGATCTTCCAAAGATTTTCATTGGTTTGATTGGATTAGGATCCATTCTACTGTCCCAGAATGCCGACAGATGCTATTAAACAGAGCCTCTGCTGGCTGAACTGAAGAGGCTGATTGCGGGTGGCAGTTTGTGACAGTCTGCAGGCCTTCGTGTTTGAGGTGAGATAAGAAATTGGATACATTTACGCAGAGAATTTTACATTTACATGAGCTCTTTATCACGGCACCTGATGTTACATTGTAAGTGAGCATTTGGTCCTCAAAGTCGCTCTTAGAAGCAGGAGAAATAGTCAAGTGTAAAGATTTAAGTGTGTTTGATGAGAGCCAAACTGTGATGGATATATGACCAGGTCAGAGCATTTACAAATGGTCTTAGCTGAGCAATACTCTAGAGCACGTCTCTCATGATGGGAGTGCTTTCTTCCATGATCACAATGCCTTGTGTGGGATTTTAGGTCAGCTGATGGAACTTGTAACGACAACACTACTACTGATAATAACAAGAATGTGCTTACATGCTCTTTAGTTTTGGATATCCAGGTCTGTAGAATAAGTTCAAGGCGGCCGGCATGGAAGCGCCCTGTGGTCTTTACAGCGATGAACACATCCTCAAGCGTTAAACCGCCATGAGTCCTTTCTTCATTCTCCACCTTGTCCACATGCCTATCGGAAGAGGTCTCACTTGTTACTGCCGGTGATCCATCCCTGCCCGTCCTCTCACTTTGTTTCCTCAGCTGGGAATACAGAAAGGCAATGATGATCAGCAACAGCCCGGCCAGAGGAAGCGCTCGGCTCAGCCTCCTCCTCCTGAGCATTTGAGTTTTAAAACCAAATTCAAGTTTTCATCTTGGAGAACAAACACGACAAATTTTAACCGGCGGCCCTGGATGACACACGAATGGTTTAGCCTGAAACATGTGCAGCGTGCGGAGAGGTTAGTGCTAGTTTAAACGGTTCAGCGTGTACCCCGTGTCAAAAAAAGTCCATTGTGCCTTTCTAGTTCCTGTTCTGTTGACTCAGAGTTCACTTCCCCTTTATCAGGATTTCCTTTCTTCAATACAGTCGTGTTGGTAGTATCATCACTTGTGAGAATACAGAAATGATTGAGCAATATTTACATCTTAACACGTAATTTAATAAAAAATAAATAAAACTGCTGATCAAAAAATATTGTACACTGAGTGTTAAGAGAAAGAACTGTTATGTTCATGAACACATACCCCAGACACACATACACACCTCCACTGTTTTGCAGTGTTGGCAGATTGGAGTGACTCTAACACTGCTTAACTGATTACAAACGACACCCACCCATACGCTCATAATATATGTATTATATATTATATGTGCATATATATAATACTCAACATCTAATATAATCAATACGTTTCACTTTAACTGTTTTTGTTTGTTTCAAATGAACAATGAAAAGAACTTTTTCAGTGCTTTGCTAGTATAGCAAATGATGTATTCTGGATGTTTACTATTTCAGAACATCCATTTTAATATGTTTTCCACTTTTCTGGACTTGCTTGGGTCATTTTAGGCGTTTATCATTTCCCACTAATAAGCATCACAGAGCATCTCCCGGAGTCTAAAAAAGAGACAACTTGCATGTTCTAACTCCTCTAAGCACTGGGATGACCCTGTATTCTGACAAGAGGGTTTTGGCATCAAAGAAACAACTGACCCATTGACTTTAAATGTGGTTTGCATTATTTCCCTTTTCGATGCAAACATTTCGTAATGCAAAGAAGTATTTAAGCATGCAAATTAACCATCGTCTCAAATAAATAATCAAAGAGTACGTGCAAATATTAAAAAATAATTAACACTTTGTGCAGGAGCCATAATAATAACTAATAATAATAACTAATAACTTCACAGCCGATAAAAACGGCTGGCGCGTCTGTGACGTCACGTGACAAAGCCCTCGATGAACTGGCAATGCAGTCTTAAACCTCTTAGCATTTACATCATGCATATTATAATATTTATTTTTATATTAAAATGAAACAATTTATTGTAGTTTCAGTAATGAAAGTTATAATTTATTATAGTTTATTGATAAACGCAAATTTGACGAAATGAAGCATTTTCTGTTGGAATGTTTGTGGCGTTTTAGCGC
>JAYDZG010000030.1:2330331-2340734 GCA_034509265.1 Microcambeva bendego
AGTCCCAGTGGGAAATGCCTAAAAAAGCTCTATTTAGAGCCACCAAGATGTAACCCCATGTCTCAAGCACAGACTACGTTCTTCTTATTTTGTTATAGTTTAAAACTCAGACACCCAACCAAAAAAAATCAGATATTATACCTGCAGGCTTATTCTTCCATTGAGCGTTAATCAACGAAATAACACTAAAGGCCCTGAATTAGTATTATATTACTGTAATTAATCTAAATTCTATATTCTTAACCAAAAAATGATTAATCATTCATGGAGAACTGGAGGTACAGACCCAGCAGCGCAGGATGTCCCAGAGAACTCCAACACAGGCGTCCGTCTTCACTGCATTCTTACAGGCGTGTGACAGAGAAATCCTGTAGCCTGCGTTTAACACGGCTGACCTACAATTTTTAAGAGTTAAACACACAGAACACACACAGAAATTGACAGCTAGAACACTATTTGTTCTTTACACTATTATTAACAAAAAAAAGACTAGTGAGCAGTTGTGTGTGTTACCTGAACTGCAGCATGGAGGGTGTGTTACAGTGTAAGGTGCTGCTGAGTTGATCCAAGACGTAGTAGAGAGGAACATCACTCAGCTCCTGTTTAAATACGTGGATCATTTTTAATACATTTATTCATATTCATACATTGATTCATTTTAATGGGTGGTGGGTCTGTGATTAACTCTCACACTGACCTCAGTGACCATGCTGAGAACACCCTCGATGCGCTTGGACGTGCCAAAGCGAGACGGGTTCCCCGAAACAGCTGACAGAACTTTCTTAACAAACTCATTATCATGGATCGGTTCTGCCCAGATCGGACCGCCGAGCTAAATAGGAGAGAAATGTCAAACAATACAATTTACCGGGATTATTGTTCATGTTTAAGATTCCAGTCCAAATCACATACAGTGTATGTATGGTAAGCTACATCAAAGACATGCTAACAAACCTAAGTTGCTTTATCATTTATAATGACTTATCTGTATATTTTAAGAGATTCCTTTATAGGTCGTGGTGGTTTAACTGGTTTATTATTTGTAAAATGTTGTTTTGGAAAAGGTTTGTGGCTAGAAATCTCTGTTGCAATCTGTCTGACCTGGTGTTTCTGACCACAGTGTTCGCATTTCTCTCCTACTGGAGGTCCTGCAGCGGCAGAGTACTTCAAACTACAAAACACACACACACACATAATTGAAAACGGAAAGCAGTGGGGAATGAGGTAGACGTATAAGAGCGATGCAAAGTTGACTCACTTCTTTCCCTGGCTTGTTTTCTTGCCCATCCTCTGAAGGTGAAATGCACCACAGCCTACACAGTTATACACCAAAGCCTGCTTACTGTAAACACCAAAACATCCAAGTGAAGAAACCTTGCTAGAACCAGAGCTGTAAAAGCAGTGTGTAGGTGTGTGTCGGTAACCTGGCCGAGTTCTTGACTTTAGCCTGGCCCGTTCGGACTCTGACGAAGACTCGTATGTAGAAGTCAACACTAACACTCAGTAAGGGCTCGATGTAGCGCTGGTACACGTTGGCACGCTGATCCAGACTGTGTAAGATTATTCTCAGAGCCTAAAGATGAGATTCCGACATTACAACCTGTAACAGATCTTTTTAACCACAATAGTATTCGACCTTACTACTACCTAACATCAGGTTGCGACTTAGTAAGAACCCTTAAGAGTTATGCAAGAAATGTTAAGCAGCTTTGACTATATTTCCATGTGTGATGTGCAGGACTGAATGCAACTCTTTGGACTGTGTGAGGAAACCGGAGCACCTGGAGGAAACACACAGACACCGGAAGAACATGCAAACTCAACACAGAAAGGACCCGGCTCGCTCTGTCTGGCTGTGCCGGCTCTTTTCAAAGCAAACGGTCTTAAGGATAAATGTTCCTCAGCTCCCAGAGTACTAAGGGTCACTCGACGTTTCACTGAGAGTGACGTTAAAGGTGTATAAAATTACTGCTGAGGAGTCTTACCATCTCATGGCAGTATCTGGATTTTAAAGAGACGGATCCGTATTTGCTGTAGCAAGTCTCTCCACTATTCCCGGCCATTACTGCCATGTCTGTACACGTAATACACAGGAGACCTGGGACAAACAAATTCATGAATTAATACCATGACGCAACATGTTAAAATGATCAATTTGGATGCATGCAGATTTTACTTTAATCAACACGTGATGCTTCAGACTCACCTCCTTCACTAACAGCCTGAACTGCTGCATCCAAGAAGGCAGCAGGGCTTCCATACGGATCAAGATCAATGACGTCATAGCGTTCCTTCCTCCCCCTGGCCTCATACATTAGCATGCTGGGAAAAAAAGAGTTCTCTTTAACAATCAGACAAGGTCAAACTTGAGAGGAACTCTGCTCTAATGAGAGTATGCACTCGATACCTGGCATCTCGGTTTTTGGCCTCCATCAGGTGTGCAACGTTGTTGTAACAAGCATTGCGAGTAATGAGCTCAGCGGCTTTCGCTGAAAAATCATTGGCTGTGACTGATTTAAGTCCTGGTACCTCGAGAGCAAATCGGACCGAGCGAAGACCTGAAGCGGCCAATCCCTCCAGCACACGCAGACCTTCCTAAAAACCAAAGCGCAAGAAACATCAACAAGTGTGAATCGAAGCAAATAATTGATCTGATTACTAGATCTACTAGCTGACAAAAATGTGATATACATTAATAAACAATGAACAAACCTCGCACCGCTCTCCAACAGAAGATGTTTTTAGCGCGGCCTCTTCTGTTCTTTCCCCATTTTTTCCATCCTCTTCCTCCTTTCCATTATTTTCCTCAGAGAGGGAGATGACAACTCTCTCCTTCTCCCCTGGAACGACGAGGCGTATTCCTTTCTGAGCCAGCGCCTCACGGGCAAACTCAGTAATCACCGCACATCTGCAGAAAACAGTGAAAACAAAGAAATTACTTGGTTGATGGATAGGACCAAACTAATGCAAAACAATTTCATGAGGTGCAGCGGTGGCACACCACATCTCACACAAATGCATCGGCTGTGTGTAAAGGAAAGAGAGTTGGGCTCAATTCTCACGTCAGATCTCTGTTGAACTCCTGAACTGGGTTGTAAAACACCTCATTTGCTCCAGGGAACAAAACGGCCGCCTTGCCCTCCTTCACCACAGTCTCACCAGGCTTCAGACCAGGCTCTGCATGCCCATTCTGAGGTTCTTGATGCTTTGTAGAACTTTCCTCGGTCTCCATCGTGCTTGAACATGTACTGAAGCGAATCCTTTTCTGTCTGGATCTGCTGTGTAAAGCTGAGTGAGATGTAGATGGCCGGAGCAGTGCAGTGTGAGCGGCACGCAACACCGACCTCACATGCATACACCTGTTAAGACACGAATGAAACAAAGATATGAGAAACTATAATTCATAAACGTAATAGTCCCGGGGTGTTCAACAGAGCATCCTTTAGACTCTAGTTCCAATCATTAGCTTTAAACTCCTTGTGTGAGTGCAGAATAATAAAGAAATCCAGCAACTGGCCTATCATTAAAATCAAGTTATATTATTTAGAAGCAGAAGTTTCATCGTACATTAAAAGTTTGTTTTTATATAAAGTTACATTCATGACATGACCGCTAGTTACTGGTTACACAAGATTGATGAGTTCCAGTTTAACGTCAAACACAATCAAGGGCGATTTTGTATCTCTAATTCACTGCACTTGCAAGTCTTTGGACTGTAATCGGAAACCAAACACCTGTAAAAGAAAAGGTGCAGACACGGGAACTGAACAGTAGGGACTCAGACTTCTCCATATCGGGGCGGTCCCCGTGTCTGTATAAGTTTCCTCCCACAGTCCAAAAACATGCAGTCAGGATGGCTGGAGATACTGAGTAGACGATGGACTGGAACCCATTCCAGGATGTCTCTGTGTGAAACTGCCTAAGAAAGTCAATGAGTTATAAGTAAGAGTTCATTCATGTGCGACTAGTGATAACAGTTTTCCCAAAGTACGCACATGAGGCGGGGCAGTTGGAGCCTAATAGTAAATATAATTGACATGCTGCCACTGTTTGGCCCTTAATCGAGGCCCTTAACACTTAACTGTCACAGTACTGTAAGTCGCTTTGGATAAAACCGTCTGTAATGTAATGGTAACTGTATTACACACTGTGTATCTGAGTAACGTTAGCTTAGCAGCTAACACCTTTCTAAAAACTTCCGTAGCGTCCCAAAAAGCAAACGTTTTCGAAATCTACAACCCGAAATGATAACATACTTACCTTTGATTAATAAATAAGTGTAATTCAGTAACTGTCACTAAGAACAGCTGGTTAAACGCGGGTGCGCTTTCAGCTGCATTTACACCGTAAGCATGTCTACACTCACATGTCGAGTTACGGCTACGGAGACTCGGTTGTACCAAATCTTAAAAAATCCGTTTAGAAAATAAACCGTTACTAATAACTGCTAGACGTGAGATAATTAAATAATATTTTTTAATATAGTATTCATATTTTATCATTTATTTATATGACATTATATTTAAAATACAGTTTCTAAGTGTTTCTTGCTGTCACGATACTTTTTACTGTATGGTACGTTTAGCAGCTTTAGCCTAAATGTAAATGCGTTTATGGGCATAATTATAATGTTGGCTTAATGTTGGCTAGGGATTTGTACCCATGATGTCAGGCACCAATGCTGGACAAAAGGCCTGGGTTTCCTCCCAGAATTGTGCTATAGATACCAAGCAGTGCACTGTAGTGCGGGTCCCAAGCCTATATAAAAAGGTCAGGAAGGGCATCCTGTGTAACTACTATACCAAATCAAATAAAAAATAATAGATAGTGTTGAAGTAAGATTAAATCCACGAAAGTAGCTTCACACCAAACTCTTTATTAGGGATCCTTTTCGTAAAGGTTCAGTTCATCGTCTTTAACCCCATTATCCTAATTAGGGTTGGTGCTGGAGTCTATCCCAGCTCTTCACCAGGCACAAGACACAGGGTAACACTCTGGATGGGGTGCCAGTCCATCGCAGCTTTTTGTAAAGGGCCTTCCTTAAAATGTGTCAAATATGAAAGCATGATAATATATTATCTGCCAATATTTTATTAACCACTTAGCAAGGAGTGTGATTGAAACAACTGCACTTAATGATTAGGATGGGCGTACACAAACCACACACTTCTGGCCATCATCATTTGAAACACAATGGAACTGCCTAAGTGTGTGTGTGTGTGTGTGTGTGTGTGTGTGTGTGTGTGTGTGTGTGTGCGCACGCGAGAAGCTTGTGTGTGACAGTTTTAAGAGGGTGCTTATAAATCCATGTGTCTATGATTGCTCTGCTTGACATTTTGTTCAGTAGGGGTAAAAATAGACAATCTTTTGGAATGTAAAGGATAAGACCTGTTTCTGAAAGCTCACAGACACAGTGTGAGTGTGTGTGCGTGCGTGAATGGCGAGATAAGTTGTAACCTTCTCCGTTCGCTCTGTCACATCAACACTTTGAACTATGTCACCTAAATAAATACTTCATGTACATGAATTTTAAAAATACAAATATTACCAATTTCATTTGCATTTCTTAATCTCAAATGGAGTTCCGTTGGCATTTTAGTCCTTTTAGGTGCACTGTAATGTCTGAATAACATGTAAACCATATGCAGAGTGCATTCATAGTACAGAAAAGTAATTTGGCTGGCTAAGTGGGTAGCACTGTTGCCTGACAGCAAAAAGGTCATGGGTTCCAACCCCACGGTGTGGAGGTCCAGGTCCTTTGTGTGTACAGTGTGCATGTTTTCCCTGTGTGTGTCTGAGAGAAATCTACTGTCAACTTGTACTGAGATGACTGCAGTTGGCACAGCAGGATGTTCTGCTAGCACACCATATCAGAGAGTCTGAACGCCCTGGCTTCAAACTCGATACATGTACCAATGCATTGTAGTGCCGGTCCCAAGACCAGGTCAATAGTCTGGGTTGTGTTTGGTGTAAATAAAATGTTTCGCTTCTGTGGCGAGCAGCTGAAAGAATTCACAACTTGGAGATGAAATTGGTCTGGGTGATATGATGTAGTTCGAAATCATTGCACCTCAGAAACAAGTCTGGCCTCCCCATGGGCTTTGAGCTGGCTGAGTGTTATGTGGCTCCATCTCTTTCGGACACACAGACTCATCTTCTCATCCTGTGACCTTAATCAGGATCCTGGGCATGACACGCAGCCTAGTGTTCCCACACACACTCACACAAACGAAAAGACGGTGTTTTATCTGAAGCCGCAGATAGTGCGGAGAGGCAGACGGAGTGTAGCTTGATGGGAACGAAGCCTTGTAAGGAAGTGAAGGGAGGGAGGGAGGACGATAAGCAGCAGCTCTGCACCGCTGGCCATGTTTAGAGCCTCTTGGCCAGCCTGCACTGCCACAAACAATGCCTGCTTCTGCTAAATTTAAATTTGGACAGCTTGCCGTCCTGCGTTCCCTACGCCACACTCACTCTGGCTTCTCTACCAGTTCCCTCACAGGTGAGTGCATCTACTCTTGCTCTGCTGACTTCTATATGCTGATGTTGTTCACACCTTGTTGCAGTGTCTTGAGTCATTGTTCTGATGTATGAAACTTTTTAGGTGTAGTCTCGATGCCATTCATATATGTGCAGCTGAGGTCTCAAACTCGAAACTTGTCATGTCCACACACATACCTTAATATTAGACCAGACCAGGCACCTGTTAGCTGTAACTACAAGGTACTTCTATGAGTTTGAAATTCGGTAATGGTCAGAACAGGGCAGTAAGGGCACGCAAACCATTGTCCTTTGTTAGTTGCTTGTATCTACATAATATTTGAGAGAGCTTTGCTTTTTCAATCTCTTTACTTTTTATGTGAGGCTAAAAGCATCAGGTCAAATCTGGTTTCTAATAAATACATTACGCCAAATAATTTGATGTATAATCTATTGTTTCTCACGTGAATTCATGTTCAATGTTAAATTAATTTTCATTCAGTCTGCTGTGTATCTAATGACATGAATCTGATAAAGCCGATGGATGTGCCGCTCTTGATCTCATCCACAGGATTTATTGGAAATAGTCTTGTATAGCTGACCCGATGCGCTGGATTTATTCAACTGAACTGAACTGAAACGATAATGGGAAGGGCTTAAAAGCCCTACAGGGTCGAATTATTCACAGCAGTGTTTTCAGTGGCACAGTGTTTTTCAGTTCCACCAGTTATCCATCAAGCAATACACTGAAGTGAATCAACTGCATATTAAAGTTTTGAGCGTCCTAAGCATGTCCAGTAAGCTGCAATAAAAATATGGTAGTGAAGGAGCAAGACCTAGGGGTATAATAGAATTAGTGGTGGTAGCTGAGTAGGCAGTGATGTCTCAGCCGGTCTCAGTCTTTCTCTTTCATGTTGCAGCTGTGCTGTGATGTTATAAGAGGTGTTTACAATACAGCGCTGTATGAGCTGAATTTACTCTCATTTGCTCTGACGCTTAAACAGGGCTAAACCAATCCAAAAGGCCTCTAACAGGCAGAACATTTACTGACTTGGTTTCTTCTTTCTGTGATGCGCTGCTCAAGTTTATATCCTATTCTGAATTTGATTCTGGTAACAAGCAAATTTACAATAAACTTGCAAGCAAGCAAAGTAAATTGTACTACTAACTAGCCACTGTACAATTTCTTACTATATGAAGGAATTCATTTATTTTGGCTGCACCCGATTAGCGCTCGGGCGGAGCTAGGATACAGCTGCACTCCAGCTGTCTCTATACAACTAACTATTTGCAGAATTTGATCATTTATGACCTTGTAAGTATAGTGGACAGCATCTCAATCTGCCTGACATCCAGACGGCAGGGTTTCGATTCACAGACGAGGTGACGAGGAGCTTTCTTGGAACAGCGTTAGACTACTGTGTAATGATCTGGGATTAACCAGAAGGTTTGCGATTCAATCCAGGCACTACTATGCAACCCTTAACCCTGTCTGTTCCAGGGGCACTGCACAATGACTGATCCAGCACTCTGACCACTCTTCCACAAAAGCTAAGAAATGCGAAGAAAGAATCTGGTTCTATATATATGACGGCTAAATATATTTTATTCCATTTTCTTCAACATTAGGCCACACTGCTGTCCACATTCATGTCCTGATTAATATGCATATATGCTTTAAGTGCTTTTCTTACATAGTCATCTCAAATAAATTACTGAAAGTACTCTCTTTCTCATTCTTTTTAAGGGGAAAAGTAGCGGAACACCAAAGACCAATTCCTCCGAATAAACATGGGACTATCAGACATTTTAGCTTTCTGCCCTTTCATGCTTAAGCTTGCCCTGTGTGTGATTCTCCTCCAAGATCTGCAACACGTTGCTGCTGGAGGCTCCAAGTCACACAACGATTTGACTCTTCCCAATGAAACAGAGACATGCTCTGGGAGTTATGAATGCAAGGAGGGCGTGATTCTGCCCATATGGAAGCCGGAAAACCCCTCATTTGCAGACAAGTTGGCCAGAGCCACAATCTATTTCGTTGCAATGGTGTACATGTTCCTGGGAGTCTCCATCATTGCAGACCGCTTCATGGCGTCTATAGAAGTCATCACGTCACAGGAGAGACAGATCACTATCAAAAAGCCAAACGGGGAAACATCGACCACGACCGTACGCATTTGGAATGAGACGGTGTCAAATCTGACCCTCATGGCGTTAGGTTCGTCCGCTCCGGAGATCATGTTGTCTGTGGTAGAGGTCTGCGGACACAACTTCGACGCGGGCGAGCTAGGCCCGAACACCATCGTGGGCAGCGCAGCCTTCAACATGTTCGTCATTATCGGGCTCTGTGTTTCCGTCATTCCAGACGGTGACCGCCGCAAGGTCAAGCATCTCCGAGTGTTCTTTGTAACTGCTACTTGGAGTATATTTGCGTACACCTGGCTCTACCTGATCTTGGCTGTGATTTCTCCGGGAATCGTGGAGGTCTGGGAGGGTCTCCTGACTCTCTTCTTCTTTCCAATATGTGTCGTATTTGCATGGGTCGCCGACCGTAGGCTTTTGTTCTACAAATACGTCCACAAGAGGTACAGGGTCGGGAAGCAGCGCGGGATAATCATCGAAACCGAAGGAGGACCAGAGAATCTGCCCAAAAACGATCTTGAGATGGACGGGCAGACGCTAAACTTTCAGGGAGGGGAATTTCTGGATGGATCCTCGGAAACAGCCTTTGAGATGAGTGACGAGGAGACCAGGAGAGAAATGGCGAGGATTTTAAAGGATCTGAAACAGAAACATCCAGAAAGAGAGATGGAGCAGCTTGTTGAGATTGCTAACTACCAACTTCTCAACCAGCAGCAGAAGAGTCGAGCATTTTATCGCTGCCAAGCTACAAGGCTAATGACCGGCGCTGGGAACATCTTAAAGAAGCATGCCGCGGATCAAGCCAGGAAAGCCGTTGGGACATATGAGCTTCGCTCTGAGGTCTCCGATAATGACCTCTCCTCTAAGATCTTCTTTGACCCTGGTACATACCAGTGTTTGGAAAACTGTGGCTCGGTGGCTATTAATGTGGTTCGCCGTGGTGGAGATTTGACCAATACAGTGTCCGTGAGTTACCGCACTGAAGATGGCACAGCTAACGCAGGCTCTGATTACCAGTTCTCGGAAGGTACTGTCGTCTTCAAACCAGGTGAGACTGAGAAAGAACTCAGAGTGAAGATCATTGATGATGACATCTTTGAAGAGGACGAGCACTTTCTGGTCCATCTCAGCAATGTCCAGGTTCTCTCTGAGGGAACAAACCATGAGAATTCGGTGTCCAATCATGTAGACAGCCAGGCAGGACTGGGACTTCCATCTACGGCCACTGTGACCATTTTTGATGATGATCACGCTGGGATCTTTACATTCGAGGAGCCAGTGGTCAATGTTAGCGAAAGCATCAGCGTGATGGAAGTGAAAGTGGCGCGGATGTCTGGGGCTCGAGGGGTTGTGCTGATTCACTACAAAACTATTGAGGGAACAGCAAAAGGAGGAGGAGAAGACTTTGAGGATACCCACGGAGTGCTGGAGTTCCAGAACGATGAGATCTCGTAAGTGTCTTTTTCTTACTAATACATCAAAAGTTGTTCTGTCAGTAGGTGGTGATCGTTTTGGCATTTCTCTGATAACTGGAAATGCTGGCAAGAGTACAACGGTCCAGGTAAAACACACGTTAGCACACTAAACAGATGTGCATCTATCAGCACCTGGCCTCACAACAAGAGGGTGCGGGTCCTATCTGTGTGTCGTTTGCATGTTCTTCTTGTGTCTGTGTGGTTGTCTTCGCAGATCATTACAGTGTGTGTGTGTGTGTGTGTGTGTGTGTGTGTGTGTGTGCAGATTGTTGTATAGCATCAGCTGGGATTTATCAGGCTTCGAAAGGA
>JAYDZG010000030.1:2518899-2532264 GCA_034509265.1 Microcambeva bendego
TTGAACTAAACAACATCTGCTACTTTAGTCACTCTACAAATCCAACCACATTTCCAGTCCCTGACCGGGACATGTTACACCGGTACATTGTTTCAGTCCCTTTTCCTCTTTAAAAAAGCACAGAACCAATTTTATTCAGCAACCCTCACAGAACTAGACCTTAAGATGCTGGTGGGACTGATTATCAGAGACGTCCACAAGACCAACGTGATCAGCACTAATAAATAGCTAATGACCACATCCACTCTCATCAGAAGATACCTCATCTAATCTCTTTCATTTCAACCGCATGTAGTCATTTACTTTGTGATATCCACAAAAGATAAAACTGCCATTACATAACCATCAGGGAGCAGTCGAAACCTGGAATGGTTTCTGTGATTTTTTTCAGCAGACACACACACACACACACACACACACTTGCGTAACATCAACACAAAGATCTAAATTCTGAAATATTGCGCTTCCTTTTGTTCCGAGGTTTAAAATAATTCCATACACATACGAGCTTCTCAGTCGAGGTTTTGTCTCATCGTGTGCCTCCCTAAATAAACTTTTTATTTACAAGAGATTCTTTGATTTGCTTTATATGTCTGTTTAATTGTCAATGCAGTTGCGAGCTTTTTCCGTTCCCCTCAGTCCTCCTCTATCGTTTATTATTATTTAATTATTATTTTATTATTATCTTTCATTTTTTTAAATATATTTGTACTTATTTTTACTTGAGTCATGATCGCGCTATTCCAGCAGCATCTCCCATCATCCTTCTTTCATCATCCTTCTTTCTCTCTCTGTATCTGTCTCTCTGTAAAGGAATGATGTTAGCAATCCAGGCGAACTTCAGAAACACAGTGCAGGCTTCATTAAAGCTCTTTTATATTTCTGAGGGATAATTATTAAGCAGGATGCGTTTGGAGAAGACTGGCATAGGGTTTGCAGACATAAAGGTTATATAAAAGATCGTACTTTATTAGAGTTGGATATAATGTTACATTCGTATAGTATGCCATCACTAATATCCAGAGTGATTGCTATATTCAGCAGCTAGACGGGCTGGGAGTGACTCAATCAGGTCCTGGTAGGGCGTCACAGGTATCTGGAGCACTTCTGACTGCAGTGCATCTCACAGCTGCCGGAGGGAGCATCCCACAAGATGCTTAACTGGGTTCAAGTTTAGGGAATTACGGCGTCAGGGTAGTACTTGGGAGTCTCGGCCACGTTCTTCCAACCAGTGTGTGACATTGCCTTACTGGTAGATCCCATCTGATCTATGCAAGGATGGATTCATACTCAGACCAGTTGAGAGAATGCAACAATTTTTCCCCCAGACCATAAATTTGTCAATCCTTATATAATGTCTCAAGATGTATGTAAACATAATATATACAAACTTAAATTTTCTGTCCCTACCATCATGATCAGTCTTTATTTTAAATGGTCAGTCAGTTTCACGGCAGTCAATACATTACTCTCGTACATTTAATAATAGAATAAATGAAAGCTACAAAACAACCATAACAACTAAATGTAAATCTAGAATGTAAAGTGTGAGGGAATAGATATGAACGTATGAAAATACTTTTCCTGATGCATTGAAAAGTTAAAAGTCCAAACTCAGTTACTTGAGTTGTTTTCAACCGCTGTAGATTTGACATCTTGGACATTTTGACTGATTGCTAGAACCACCAGGTGAACCAGTAAACTCGGGACACTCGAACGCTACTCGAATGACACAACTCTTAACTCAAATCAACTCTCTTAAAATCTGAAATTTCCATCATGATTTGAGGTAGGGCCTTCATTTCAGGCTATTATTCCACCTGCTAATAAGAGCACAAGTAGTAATAATTCTGAAAATTAAAAATAGTTCACTCTGGCACTCCTTTCTCTCTCCACTTCCTGTCTTCATTTCTCTCTCGCTCTCTTCTGGTCCCTTCCACAGCCCTGTGCTAAGCACTCCCATCCATCTCCTCATTTTTTGGCTCATTTGTGGAAACATCTCATGGCCTTCCAGTCTGGAGTGAACTAACCAACCAACTCTAACCCACTTCCTCGTCCTGTCTAACACGCTCACTCTCTAGTGAGAGTCCCTTCTAACAGAAATAGATAGATCGTACCTGTCCTGCTTCGAGAGGTCAGCAAAATGTTGCCTTGAAAAATCCGAAAATAACGCCAACCCATATAGGAAATCGGTTTTCAGCAAGCAATGAGAAAGACGAAGTGATAAATGGTGATCTCTGTACGGCTGCCTGTGCTGTGGGGTCGGAGGGTGGCGTGTGCATGCGCATGCTGCATGGCCGGGGTCACGACGGGGGTCGCCGCATGAACCGGTGCATGGTGCGTGTCTGGGCCTGCAGCTTGGGCTGAAATGATCATAAAGCACCTGAAGTCTTCAGGAACACACACACACGCTCGTACTAACGCTCGCTGTGCCGTGCGCTTCTGTAAATTAACGGCCGACGCTCACGTTTAAAGGAAAATTTAACGAATGGAACCCAGGGTCAGTAAAGCAGCGTCCGTTCGGACCAGCCGCCTTCGAGACGCGGTTCCATCCGTTAGGTTTAAATGTTGAGGATGTGACCGACACCTCTTACCTGTAGGGGGAGCTCCGAGCATCAGCCGACGCTGAATGTCATGAACTCGTGACGATTATGTATGTTTATGCATTTAATAATCGAGCCAGCGATCGAACATCTGGAATGATATTGATTTCATCTGTGAGATCTTGTGGCCCAAAGGTCTGGGTTTCTAATCGAGGGCTATTTTAGATCTGACATTTGTAGATAATAAAGCAAATATAGTTAAAGTTTAAAGGAAAATGACACTAATTGAAGTGTGATAATGATCATTTAAATATATGAATGATTTTTTTATGTCACATTGGACATAAAATACATTTGGTCTTGTTGGAGTACTAGCAACACCATGAGTAGTGCACTTATTTGCCATGCCTTTTAGTGCAGTTGCATGTTGGGAAATGATGTTTGTCTATTATTATGCCACCTGGATACAAAAGTGATTTAATGTCAGTACATATTTTGATGAATTTAAAAGACTTCTGACTGTGTTCTAAAATGCCCTGAGAAAAGTAACTTAAGTACTTCTATAACTGAGAGACATATCTGGGCCATGACAAGCTCACAGATTCCAGTGAGACATGCCATTTTCTCTGTGGAGTCCATCTAAAGAACCAAACAAAGAAAATTCAACCAACACAAAACACGAGCTCCCTCTACTTCACCCGTAGAACAAGAAGTTTCATTTAATTTGAATGCCATGTTTCTTTAAAACGAGCACACTATTTAAACCTCCCCGATTGGCTCCACAGAGACTGTTGCGTATGGATTTGCCCGTTGCCGATGACAACACGGTGCATTTTAACTCCACGCTTATGGCATTAATTCGTACCGCGCTCGACATCAAGATCGCTAAAGGTATGAAAGCTTACCAACATTATTATAGAACACTGGTTAGAATCACCTTCATCTATACGTCTGTGGCTGTGGCTGTGGGGGTTGTAGGTGGAGCAGACAAACACCAGATGGACGCGGAGCTGCGTAAGGAGATGATCGCCATTTGGCCCAACCTGTCCCAGAAGCATCTAGATCTGCTGGTCACGCCACACAAGTGTAAGTTACGCTGCAGGTTTGTACAGAATCAAGAAGTCAGATCACAGCTCATCAGAGAAGCTTCTGTCAGCTCAGCACCCTCTGATGAGGCAAAACTCACCTCAGCCTTCCTCCAGGCTTTCAACTCCTTCTGTCTGTCAGAGATAGTGAATGTCCATGAAACATGAAAGTTGATAAACCTCGATGCTCCATGGACAAATTCGTCTACCAATCGGCCGCTTGCGTCACATGTTGCTGGTTACTGGGCCAGACCGGCACTTTAAGGGTTGTCGTGTAAATGAATAAAAAGTCCCAATTCGTACATGATCCAGCATTATATTTTCTAGTTCTATTCCTAGTCTATCAAACACCAAGTGTGAATGTCTGACTTTGATTTGTGGACAGTGTCAGGTCTGGATTTTCAGCATGACAAAGTAAACTTTATTGTCATTAAGACAACACAACTAGCAGTCTTCTAGCTCCAATGTGCAACTACACTTATACTAGACATTCAGGCTGTCTAGTATTGCTAGTACTGCCATATTGTTTCTAACAATGAGTGCTGTGTCGAGCTACAGCTCAATGTGACAAAATGGACATTGGGTGACCAGACATGGTTGCGTTTCTTCGTGTAGTGTGAAGGACTTAAAAGAAAAATAATAAAAAGAATCATTTTTTTTAATTCACTTAATGAATCCATGGATCAATATACTTAATGAAAGTGTAGTAATCTGTTCCCACTGGGTTGTACTGGATATGATATAAAGTCTCCACAAGGTGGTGTACAAGGTAATATTTATGTGCCTGCTTCAAATTGTTGTTTTTTTTATTTCTAATCATTTTTTAGGCTCACAACCCACTCAGTGGAGTTGTTTTTGGTGACAAAGCAGACATTTTTTTCTTTCTTTCTCTTTGCTTGTCTGTCATTGCCTGTTATCAGAGGGTGCTTCACTATAGATTATTCTCTATAGAAGTCTTTTCACTCCAGTAAAATATGAACCATATCTGACCTTCGGGTGGTCGAAGAAACACTGAACGTATTCAGTTCCCGAGAAACGATGTGAATGACCAGAGTACTAATCCATCCTTCTCAGATACAGACAGTCATGTATGTGTGGACACATAACTTGTTGGAAGAACCTCTGAGATTCAAACCCCACATCACAGCGGTAGTGAGTTAGCGTAGTTACCTGCTGCGCTACCGCATACTGTTAATCGAATACTTCATATTCGGACACTATCAACGTTGCACACTAATTTGGAGTACTGATTTTCGCATACTGTTTATCGAACACACTAGGCTCTCTCGCATACTGCTTTCACTCACTGGTTTTGCTTACACATGGCAAATTTCTATACAGTTTATGTGTCCGTTTGAAGCCTTCTAAAGAGATGCATGGATGATTTAGCCTGCAGAATGAAAATATGCAATATAAAACTTACTTATCAGGGCTCTGTCTGTGAAAAGACATTTGGCACTGTGCCCATCATGTCTTTGTGCTGTTGGTGTGTCTGAGTCGTGTTTCTAACCCTAAATTGGTATTGAAATACATCTTTAGCCAAATCTTTCTATTTAAGATCCGAGTGTGCATTTTTTTGTGTGATTTGTTTGCATGGTGTCTTCTGTCTCCCATGAACCCCATCCCTCAAGGCTCAGGGTCCATTTCAAACCCATGCTAATTGTGCAGATAACTTTTGCGTACTTTCAGCAGCGACAGACCTGACGGTAGGAAAGATCTACGCTGCCATGATGATCATGGAGTATTACAAGCAGAGCAAGAACAAGAAACTACAGGCACTCCGGGAGGAGCAGGTACTTCATTCTGTTAAGGACTTTCTTCATTAATTAATTATTATCCGGCAAAATGAACACACACTGACACACACACACATAAATGCAAGTAATTGAATAGCAATAGAGCCTTGCTTGAAGTCTTACATACTCTGAAACAAGTGGGTTGCTGTACATATGTGTGTGTTTGTTGTGTGTGTGTGTGTGTGTGTGTGTGTGTGTGTGTGTGTGTGTGTGTGTGTGTGTGTGTGTGTGTGTGTGTGTGTGTGCGCGTGTGTGTGTGCGCTAGCCATTTAACCCTGTTGTTCATCTCGTGTCTTCCCCAGAACCGTACACCGCTAATGTTTCAGCGCATGGAGGCGAATCCAAGTCAGGACTCGGGCCAAGGGGTCAATAATGTCAATAACATCAACAAAGCCAATGAGGTCAAGGAAGTCAACGGAGGATGTGTGATTAATGACCACCAGGAAGTGCCAGTTGAAAACAACAACAGTCTGTGAGTAAAAATAAAGTAAACGTTTCTACCTCATACCTTCTTGTTAGGACTGAGTACCAAATCGCTGTAAAATTTCATTTTGCAGTCCTGCTGAATCCTGGGTAACTCCGCGCTCTCAGGTCTTCCAGAAGTCAGCTGATGAGAACTGGGGCTCGGATACACTCTACCATCAACGTGATGACCGAAACAACCCCCAGGTGATACACCCGGCGTTGGTAAAACCTAGAGTCAAGCAAGATAGACATTTCATTCTTATTAGTACAGAGCTTCTTTCAGGATTTCTTGGCAGTTATGATTTCGTGTGCTTGTGCCTCAGCCGCCACGTGTACTGTTCTCATCTCAATCCCTTCACGTACCTCAGTCATGTCTCACACTTGTATTGCAGGGTTGTATTTATAACCGGTAGCTACAGAATCTGTCTGGGTCTGTTCTAAAACCTACTGAGCCGCCTTACTGTGTATTAACTAGATACGCAGCTGCTTCAGTAGAGAGGATTTAAGGCAGCTAAGAATTGGAACATAAATCTTATTCGGACTGCACAGGATGGCGAAAAATGCACCCATGGAAAGAGCTCACAAGGTTTTCGAACACACCATCAGTCTCTTTGCTGTTTTATTTACTTCATGCAGTCGAAAGACAGGAATACGGACTGTCTGTAGGGTTTCTTTTCTGTCAAGCATGATGGGTATCGATTTGCATTGTTTTAGCCACAAGATATATTAAGCAATGAGGCTCAAAGGGCAATAAGGTCTGGACAGTGCAGACTAGTCAACTAACTTATCAGAATATCTGTAGCATTAAGAAGTCCCTTCATTAGTACCCAGAGACCATTCTCAAACCTCCAAAACCAGTCCCATACCTCATTCTCCATCAACATTTACACTTGGAGCAATTATATAACTCCATATTATATAATCTCCTGGTGTTCTACTCAACCCACATTCATCAATTTGACTGAGATGCTTATAGTTAGCTGCTCCAGAATCATCCAGTATCCAACCTGTAAATCTTACCCATAAGGCTTTCTCAGAACATTGTCATTCCTTTTAATTGTATTCATCCATCTGATTGCCAGCCATCATCTTTCTCTTGTATCTTTAAGTCCTCCATGATTTAAGAGTGAGTCAGCAGGTACATCCATCTTGGATGATCTGAAGAAGAATGTATGCTAGACTTAAAGCATGTATTTAAATATAACTTAAAGGTTATATTAGTGAAAATACTAAGTTCTTTATCACAGACTGGACTGAATAATAAAGTCTTTAATGAGTTCTGGACAGTTTTGGTCATTGGACCTGTCGGAATGTTTTCTCTTCCTCAAAAATCTTCTAATTTCTCATTCTCATTTCTCATTAAAAACAGAAAAGACCAGAGTCTTGACAAGACGTTCTTACATCTGTGGGCTTTGATAGTTTCAGGGAGATATGAGGACGTTCCATTTCTGGCCTTAAAGACCAAAATTGAATGCCGGACTGGTCAGATAATTCCTCTTTTGGCCAGGCACCAGGATGCTCTGTGGGATGATGCCACTCACAGTGTAGATAAGCTCAAAAACCAGCTGGAACCAGATATTATGAGTCTGTAGCTCAGCTGGACAGATGTTTATGTTTTGTATTAACACGTTTTGAGGGGGTTTAGGTGTCCTGGTTGATATTCGTGCTGCTTTCGTGTCTACCCGCCTTCCAATTGGTGCTGCTATTCTTAACCTCCCATTTTCCTTCGTCTTTCGCTCCTGTGACCTGTGACCTGTAGCTTTGCTGCGGCTGCTTAGACGCACACAGACTAACAAAGCATGTTTAGCCTGTTTAGCTCCACACTGTCCTTGTGTTTTCCAGACAGTAGAAATGACAGCGATGCCGGTTCACTCCGACACTGACACCTCACACCCACTGGAAGGGAGGACTGTCTCCATGCCCCGCCTCCCAGTCCACCACCAAGTGAGCATCATTCCATCCATCTTCATCTTTCCATCTCTTACTTACTTATCAGCGTAAAACTGGTAAATAACTAACGCTAGATGCTTGTTTGTTTAGCTCCTGTATCAACATGATAACCATGGGCTGTTAGTCTGACCTTTTGCCGGCACTATTTTTTCTCTTAATCTAGTCATATCGCATTATCCGGTCGTAAATCACCTCTACTCCTGCGCAGCTTAGTGACGGATGCCCCTTCCCACATGTGCAGTAGCCGGCTGCTTCTTTTCATCTGCACGTAGTGGGTTCACATCTAGTCACACAGAGGTCATATCTGCAGCCCACTCCACAGTCCCGAGCCAGTCATGTATTTCCAGGCTAGATTTGCCACTACCACTCAGGCACCATTCTCCAAACAGTTAGCAGAAGAGTTATGGTGATCCTAGAAGTGTGTGTGTGTGTGTGTGTGTGTGAGAGAGAGAGAGAGAGAGAGAGAGAGACCTTGAGTGTTTCATTGTCATGTCACTGTCTGATCCAGTATACATGCCGACATGCTCAGGTCTGTTCCTGCACTAACTCCCACATTGCCATACTAACACACTAACAATGGTTCAGTAGAGTACTTTAGAAGCGTTAGGTATTCTTTTAAATTTCACTTGAATCTATTGATTTTGAAATTGACGATACATTTAAAATAAAAAAATGTTAAATATGTTTATTACAGATGAATTTTAGAAACGTTTAGGTAAACTCTGACCTCTAGTGAAAACGGGAAATTTTTCCTATGAAATGATGAAGTGATCGTTAACAAAAATAAAGTTTTGAATATTGATATTATCGGTTTCCCATCATTAACGTGATCAGTGTCTTCAGACAGATAAAGGACTATAATACATTTTTAATAATTATAAATAACTAAAGGCAAACTGAGCAGATTCGTTATATAAGAGGAGTGTGTCGAACTGGCAGCTCTTTGTAAGTCACAGTACCCGTTAAGTAGCTCTCAGATTCAAAAAGGTTCGTGAGGTTTTCCTGCTCCTAACACACCATTTGAGGATAAAATGTTCACTTGCTGCATAATATATCCCACCACTGACGTGTTGTTCACTATACATGACGGTGGTCATAATGTTATGCCTGGTCGGTGTATTTACAAGCCAGAAGGAGACTCAACTGTCGTCCATCTTTAGAAATCAGACATGATGAAACATTACGTCTGTACATTTGGGTGTGGTGTTTTATTTCTGACGTTTAAATGTTGGCGTTTCGTGCATATTGGAAAAAAATGTACATGAAAGAAGTTTCTGGAAAACCACAAAGTCTCTTTCTGTGTTTGCTTTCTATTGTTTTATGTTTGTTCTGCTTTGCATGTTCTACAGCGACGGAGAAGCAGACCTCGAGGAAATAACCTCAGTGTATGTACCACTGTCTCTCAGTTCCTCTTTTTCTCTCTCTCTCTGAGCACAGGTTAGCATGCTAACACTAGTCAATTTGAATCTCAGCTCTGATACATGTCGGCTTAGCCCCTACCTGGACAGTAGTTGGCTTGTTTGCAGGGATGGTGCAAATAAGACCTATGCTGGCTGAGTGATCGTCTGCACTGAGATGGGGGGTGGGATCAGACTGTGACTCTCCATATTCAAAGCTGATCCACAAATGAACTCTCCTCATGCGGGGGAAAGGGGGAAAGTGTTACTCACGGCCCTCCTCAGTCAGAGTGGAGGTCAGCATCAGTGAAAGGGGAAGCGTAACGCGATCATTGGGAGGAAATCATTCATTCATGTGTTGCACGTTAGCTTGCTTTGACTTTCCTAGGAAAAATAAAAGTAAAATTTAAGATTCAAAACGATATGTAGGATCCAAGAGAGAAAATACGGCATGTAAGCTGTGGAGCTTTAAGAGAAAGATTTTTCCTAATGCGAGGAACCGTAAGTAGCCCAGCAGGGTGTAGAGCTTAATAAGTTCACGAAGATACTGTGGAACCAAGCCATTGAGAGACTTGTAGGACTGTTAAGGTTGGTTAGCTGTTATGTTCATTTAACTGAACATAGTCCTCTGGGACAGACAGAATCGCAATCCAGCAATTCAAAAATGTAAAACTTTAATGGAAGGAGCGCTGAATCGAACATCTGGCTGCAGGCACTGTGCTCCACTCGACAGCATGAACGTAACCTTTTCGTTCTTCTTTATTGATTTTGTTTGCCTGGTCTCGATCGTCTTACAGAACGTCTCTGATGGAAGTCCGACGCGACGCTCCACTTCTTCGTTGGTTCATGGACGATCGGGCCGAGGCATGCGTTTGGACGATTACTCCCTGGAGCGGGTGGAGTCGGAGGATGGGCCAAGGCACGACAGGAGGAGGAGAGAAAGGGACCGAGACAGGGAGCGAAATCACAGAACCTCTGAGAGATCCCTGACACGATACACGGATGCTGATACAGGTAACAGATGGGTGCAGATGGGTGTGTGTTTTAATTTAGGCTGGATGGACATTTTCAGCATTTAGGTGACAACTTTATCTCGGTGAGAACCTGGTTGTGGTGGGGCATGAATCAGCAACATTTCATTACCAGCCCAGTACCTTAACCCCTAAAGCACTGTATGATGCCAACAGAAGAATAAACATCATCTTCTAACAGAAGAATAAACATCAATAAACATCAACATGATACCAGTAATTGTTCAATCTATCATAACTCCGAAGGTTGTTGGTGGGATGGCGGTGTCACCTGAATCATACCAGCAGTTCCTCAAGGGTCCATCTAAGTGCTCGTTCCACCAGTGACACCATGACGGCTTGTTCTAATATGAATCCGTTTTTATCTGATCTTCGTGTTTGTATGACAGGGCTGGGTACAGATCTTAGCACCACTACACAGTCAGGTGAGCTTCCTCCTAAAGAGAGGGAGCGAGAGAGAGGTAGAGCCAAAGATCGCCGACATCACCACCACCATCACCACCACCACCATCACCACGGCTCGCTGGACAAGGAGCGCTACGAGAGAGAGCGAGAATACCATCACCCCACTCACAACAGACACGAGACCCGCTGGTCCCGCTCACCGAGCGAGGGCAGAGGGCGCAGACAGGTAACTCCAAACGGACACTGGGACAGTTTTAAAGGATTTTTAACAATTGTATTCCACATTAGACACAAAATTTGTACTAATAGTTTTAATTGTGACACCCACATGTGAAACACACACATTATTCTTTCAAGTTCAATTCAGTTCATTGTCTTTAACCCTTTATCCTAATTAGGGTCGGGGAGGGGTCCTGGAGCGTATCGCAGCTCTTCAACGGGTGCAAGACACACGGTAACACCATGGGGCGGGTCCATCGCAGGTACCTACAGGACAATTCGCCTTCTCCAGTCAACCTGGAAGCATTTCAATGTACTGTGGTAGGAAACCGGAGTACCCGGAGGAAACCCACGGGGAGAACATGTAAACTCCGCACAGAAAGCACCTAGATCGCCCCACCCGGGGATTGAACCCGGGACCTTCTCGCTGTGAGGCGACCGTGTAACCCACTAAGCCACCGTGTCGCCCCTTCTTTCAAGTTGTTTAATTAATTATTGTTGACAGACCCATAACGATGGATTTGTAATTGTTTATTTGTCGTAGGGGAGCAGTTCGGTGAGCGTGAGTCCGGTCCCATCGACGTCAGGCACCAGTACACCACGGCGTACTCGACGTCAGCTCCCCCCCACCCCACCGACACCTCGTCCTCACCTGACATACTCCCCTGCTCCAAGGAAACCCCTGCCTCCCGCGACTCCACGTCGAGATGCTCCTCCCGCCGGCCCGTCCCTGCCGCGCCGCCCCTCGCCCCGACGCCCCCCGTACAACGACCGACACTTCGAACACGAGCCCCCGAACTATGAACAGAGCATGATCCAAGGACACGCCCATCCGTCACGCCACGCCTCCGCCAATCGCAGTCCGTCCCGTCTCAGCTCCGCCTCTCACCACCGCCGCGTGCCCAACGGCTACCGCTCCTCCTCATCTCCGTCCCCTCACCGCCGCGGCCCTCCGCACCACGTGCCCCGCCCCTCTCAGCCTCGCCCACCCCGAAAAAACCTTCACGAACAGTTCAGCGAGACGGACGAGGACGACTGGTGCTAACCTCCCGGGCTTAAAAGTCCCAGCAAGAGGAAAGAGGCATGCAGCTCCGTGTGTGAGACAGAAACTCTGACCGGGCCGCCGGGGAAAACGCCGACATGCCTTGCTGCCTCTTGTAGCATGTGAGAGAGGAAGGCGCTGGGGGTCACGGCATGGTCGCGGCCCCCAGTGTCTCGTCTCTCAAAGCTAACAAGGCTGAAAAAACGGTAAAGCACTTAGCGCCGCATTTTCTGAAAACACCAGAAGAGAAGAAAATAATAATAATAATAATAATAATAATGTAAAAACATTTCAAACAGAAGAAAAAAAGAAACGAGAGCCAGTGCTCTTACAACTCGGAGCTCCGCCTACTGCAAAACTAGCCAATGGCATCGAAGCCTGCTACTGATGAGTTTTATCATCTCTGTTTACTCTACATGCTGAGTGACCTCATCGCCTGGGGCGTGGTTGACAGGAAAAGGGCCGGGAACGAGAGGGCGCGATATCAAAGCCACACCCATCTCACATCCACCCGACTTAATTAAGAGCAGGACGTATAAAGGGCAGAACAATGGACGGGAGACGAATTCGTCGTCGTTAAGGAATCGCTGAATTAATTACCACCTTCGTATTCAGAGCCGGCGATGTTCCACCGCTCCACTTTCTTTAGGCTTTTGGGACTTCGTGGATCCGGAAGAATCCTGCATGGTTGATTAAGATTCAAAATCGCTGAAGATGAACTGAGGAGGAGAATTTATTTAGGATTTTATTCGCTTCTGTTTAAACACGTCGTCTCATTGGTCCTCATTTGGGTTTCGAAATAATGACGGATTATGAATCGTGGGGAGACGATGGCGTTATTCAGGCCGTGTCTCGTGCTGCGCCTCCTCGGACTGCACTCATTTCAAGAGATGGATCCTCCTAGAAAACAAATAGCAGAGAAGAGAGTAGTAATACTAATAATGATCTGATACATTCATTACATTAATGATTTCTATTTTTTCATCTAACTGATATTACTGCTGGTCGACGATTCTTTTCGTTTTCCTTCGTCGTCTTTCAATTCTTTTCTCGCCGCCGCCGTCCTGCGCACTCGTCTACGTTCCATCGCCCCGGGAAACGGAGACGGTCTTTCTGCAGGGATCGGTGATTTGGGACGCGACCGGCGCTGTCCTGTCCAGTGGAACCGAAGAAGGGCTGAGCTCTTCACACGTTACTAAGTGCACTCGGGGACCGCTCTGTGCCCCTCGGATGTTTTCTAGAGCATGAGTTTTACCCCCTCTCGGCCCGGAGACACGCCCACGCTGAAGACACGCCACATCTCAGGAGAGGAACGCCACGCCTTGGTGTTGATGTTAGTGTTTGTAGTGTTGATGATGGTGTTGAATGTGTCAGTGTTTGTGGTGTTGATTGTGTTAGTGTTTGTGGTGTTGATGATGGTGTTGATGGTGTA
>JAYDZG010000030.1:2594068-2607218 GCA_034509265.1 Microcambeva bendego
AAATACTTCATGGATCGATGATCCATCAAGTGACCGAGAGTCAGCTGCGACTAATCGGATAATCATCATCATCATCAGTGTGTCATATAGTACAGACCATCCTGTAAAACATTATTAAACTCTATAACCCCAAATATATGTGAGTGGGGGAAAAGGCTAATTTGTGAAAAGTACAGGTATTCTATTTTATTGTTTCTATTATATCTTTTTTGAAACTATTCTGTGGTGCAAAAAAGGACCACTGGGTAAGATGGTACGATATGGCATGTAAATATATCCATCAGGGGGTTCAATGAAGCCAAAATGACTAAATCAGTCTGAAATAACCTTCCCAAAGTATCATCCTAACCCTGACAGGAATTAATGGACTGTACTGAAAAGTGAGTCTTTGCCAACAAACTGACATGAAACCAAGCAAAGTTCTGCCAGGAACTTGCTGAGTAAAGGGAAATGAGCCGAAGGACGCACAGTAAAAGCAAATATGTACTTTGCTGTATGTATATTTTTGACAGGCCAGGGTGTTTTAACAGTGTTAGAAAAAGCTCAAATTTAGTAGAAAAATCCCTGATTTTAGTGGATGTGTATGTACAGCCCTTAGCTGAACCCTTTTTTCACCCAGGCACTCGGCACAGGCACCTCTCTCTCTGTAAATCGTTTGTAGACCCCTACCCACACAGTCCGGTCGTCCCGCCCATCCCTTTTCTGTCCCTGCCAGTTATGCCCACCGAATTTCAAACCAATCGAATCTTGGTGCTGGTGTGCTTGTGGAATGTCCCACTGGGCAGGTCAACTTTGATTTCACATGTAAACACAGACTCGGTGCCCCGGTGCCGGATGGTTTCTATAGAAAACCCAGAAAAAAAGACATGCAGACAGTCGAATGATAGTAAATATCACATGGAAATGACAGGAATGTGTTCAATGGGTTTAAACCTTAATGAATAAACATCTAGATGCTTCGGATTCATCCCAAAAATGTTCATGTACGCACAAGAGCCGGCACAGAGCCAGAAAACCCTTCGCATACTCACGAGAAACTTTTTATGGTTCCCCTAATGGTTCCTTTTTTTTAAACAGGACTGATTTAGTTACTCTCCACCAACACAATTATTTAAAATCTAGAGGGGAACTGTTGGCCCATTAAAGTATCTTTATAAACAACTCTGGGTTGCACTGATCTTGCTTCTAAATACAGAAGCACAGAAGTCCAGCACAGCAGTAATGTGTAAAAGTACTAAATGTGCACAAAGGATAAAGAGTAAAATGTAAATAAATCTGTAAATATCAAATGTAAACCATGTAAATAAATATCAGTACAAATTCAATCCACACTTCACCCGATCGTCGTCTGTACAGGCTCCCGGCCGAGCTTGAGATGTTAGGTCTGCTTTGCTAGCGTGATTTATTGCTGTGCCACATGCGCACTGACCTGGTGACAATATTTTGACACATAAAATATTGAACGTATTAGTTTGTGTGTGTGTGTGTGTTTCTCACCACTTCTGGGGGCACTCTGGTGACAAGGGCATGGATGGCCTTAACCAGAATGGTTAGAGCAGATAGGATGAACACCACCCCCAACACTACACACGCCCTGCAAAACACATAAACTAATACATCAAGAAAGATCATTTCACCCACACACAAAATATATATCACTTATGCAATGATGCCTGATTATTCACATATTTTAGAGATTTTTATCTTGGCCTCTTATTACTAAAGGTAATAATAATAAAAAAAAACAATAATCATGTTCGCCTGGCTGATTGGAAACAAATCCCTTCTGTTATATTCTAAATCTAGTGTAAAGCCTTGAAGAGGCTTGGGCGAAGTTCATAACAATAATGTTTATGATGGTGTTAAGATTAATTTGAGGCAGCAATAATATATAGAATGCATTCAGATGGTGTAGAACTGGCTGTTGAGATCTTATCAGACGTCACATTAAAGACCTACAGAAGAACGTCTACTTTAAAGCCACAGCTACAAGAGATTTTAACCAAATTAAAAGACCGAGAAGATGAAACCACAGGGTCCAATGTGGTGGTCATAAACAGTACCACAATTAGCCTGATGCTGCCAGTACAGCAGTTAAACCCATAAAATGTGCCGTCCGATACGAAATACTTTTTACTCTGAGAGAAAATATATTGCTTAATATTCGACTAATATTCGAGCTGTTTGCTCTGGCTCATCAGTACCAAAGAACTGCAGGGAGATAATTAGCTCATCTCTCTCCAAACCTCTGCCGCGATGGTATTTTTACTAGCTAAATACACACGCCCACATATGCACACGCTGCTAGCAGATTCCTCAAGGGAATTTTTAGTTTTTAATTAAATCAGGACGAAAGAGTCCCATTTCTGCCTTTAAAATCCAGTCTGTACAAGAATTATGGGAATTGCTGGTAGGTAAAAGATCAAATATGATATTCCTTTATTAGCATCACGATGGGGGAATTCACAGTGTTGCAACAACGAAGGTATACCGGGGCCCTCAGTACAAAAAGAGAAATTAACAGTACAAATTTACAACAATACAGACATTACCAATACTTGCTAAGAGTTGGTGTTCATTTTCTCCCAATTTAGCACAGTCAAACTGTCTTCCCCTGCTGGGGGTCCCTTATTGCAGTTGAGGTGTGTGTATTGCTGCTCACTCCACCTCCGACCTGCGAGCAGCCCTCAGTAGAACGCTTTTTCACCTATGCAGTCTGCACAGGCGTCTCTCCATCTGCCAATCAAGGTCCTTACACAGCGTTTGAAGACCACACCAACACACAGTCTGGTCCTCCCACCTTTAGAGCAGGCACTGCCAGCCACGGCCGTTAGACGGCACCCAGCCGAACGGCATTCAGATCTCGGCGCTGGTGTGCTAGCGGAATATCCCACTGTGCTACTTTTTTTTAACCCCCATTTTAATGTCTCATCCCTGTATCATCAGCACTGTCCAATCTTTCTTCCGACAACAGCCCTCGTTCCTCACCACCTCATTGTTCGTGTATCATCATTTCATCATTTCTGTAGTAATTCTTTCAGCCCTTCGTACTCATGACATTTCAGCCTTCTTTACTGCTCCTAGTTTTCTCACATCACTTCTTTTGGGCTCTTTTTTCTCTTCTTCCATCTATTAAATGTATGTGTGTCAGGGAAAGAAAAGGAGAGAGAACTAGATCTGCCGGCTAACGAACCGAGTGACACAGACAACCTGCTTCTCTCATTAGAGGCTGTTTAAGTGAGCCAACACACTCAGAGCTCAGCTGTGCGGAACCCGGGTTCTGCATCCAGTTCCCCCGCAGCTCTTCCTGATTGGTTTGTTTTTCTGACAGCAGTTCTGTGTACAGACCTGGAATACGAAATAGGGCCAAATACGAATTTGCCAACTAAAGGATGTTCCTTGACACCAGTAAAATTCCACTTCGGTGTTA
The DNA here is from genome assembly GCA_034509265.1 of Microcambeva bendego. NCBI lineage: Eukaryota > Metazoa > Chordata > Actinopteri > Siluriformes > Trichomycteridae > Microcambeva > Microcambeva bendego. The sequence continues at coordinate 2,597,499 of JAYDZG010000030.1, forward strand.
ATGCCTCGTTTTTTTCCCCTCCACCTCTTCTCAGATCTGCATCTCTGCCGAATTTCCCCGGAGACTGTAGCACGCTTGCGATCGCTTACAGTGTGTGGTGTCTGCACCTGCTTGAGTCGTACATTTCTGTCTCGGCTTTTATTAACCGGCCTGTCTTTCACATGGCACACAAAGCCTCGCTGACCTTTAGCCATCGCGATTGTCTCTGCAGGTGTTTGACAGTCTTCACGTGGACGATCACAGACAGACAGAGCCATAACAGAAGCCAGTAGACTCCATGCCTGGTTCTTCTGAGGCTTGAATTCTATGTAGAACTTAGCTGTGTATATCATGGGAGGATTTTAAATAACTGTTGAATGGAAAATCAGTAGTAAGCCTGCAGCCAGACATCACTCCCACCTAGTGGTGATTAGAGACACTAACACACCAAGAGTGTTGGAAATTTTATTGCTCTTGTAGCGATTTCTAGTTGCTGGGTGCTTACGTGAACAACGATTGGCTCATAAATTCTTCAAATAGCTGTACAGTTCACACTACACGACTGGATCTCTTGCACTCAGAAGTCTGTTAGGATTTTCAGATTTCCCTTTGGCCTGGTGTCCAGATACTAATGTTTAAAGAACTCTTGGTCCTGCAAGGCACCTGCTTGGATAGTCAAGGTCAGGGCATCATTGCCCTCAGAATAGTTTTTTTCCACATAGAATAGGCTGTTCAGTGGAAAACTACTGACCCAACACATCGGGGTATAACTTAGCTGGGACAGGAAGAGTGCTTTGTTCTCTCCTTTCTTCAGACACAGTAGCTGGGCAAATTCAAAGCCAACTTTTGTCAACTAGTGTTTATTAAAGCTTTTATATTTTGATCTAGCATGAAATTTGTACCCCTGGTTTTCAGATATGTTTGGTATTTCAAAGTAATTAGCCTGGTTGCGAGACTCACATGTACTCTCTGTGGGCCGAATGAACCGCCGCCGCATTGCTGTAACGCCACAGCACAATAATAGAGCTCAGCACATCAAGTATGGCATCGAACTAGAAACACACACACACACACATTATTAATTAGTGCAAACCACAGAGGAGAGAGTTTCCTGAATCAAGTGCTGAAAACAAAAAGGAAAAGAAGGAATGTTTACTTACGGCAAAGCCGAATGAAGACGCGCTGCTTTTCATCACCGAAACAGCTGAAAGGGAGAAAAAGGAAGATTTTACTCAAATTCGATCATTTAATTCAGCACAGAACTTTGAATCTGACTAAGCTTCATCCAGCAAACACCCCAGAGATGTTGAAAAGCTTCTACATTTATATTACACAGTGGCTCAGTGGGTAGCACTGTCACCTCACAGCAAGAAGGTCCTGGGTTCGATCTCCAGGAGAACAAAACCAATTTATATTACATTTACTTTATTTATTTGTTTAACACCCCAACAGCAGCAACCTTGGTTGGGCTTTAACAAGCGACATTGAAGTACTTATCCAGTACCGCTAGTATGCACGTACTACTGCTTTTGTGGAATATAGTCTGGTAGTCACTCAGGCGGCATGCTGTCACTGAATCTGATATCTGATGATTTACAGTGAGTCATTACAGATGGTAATAGACTCCAGAGATGGAAGACTGTTAGGTTCAGGATGCTGCCGTCAGTATTTTACTTCGTCGGATGCTATCAGCTTCCGCTCCGACCTCGCTGCCCTCTTCCTCGACAAGCCAGTCAGTGAATCATTTCAATTTAAGATATTAAGATGCTAATAAGCTGACTGCTTGATAAGAAGATGAGCATGATGAGGAGTCCCTCAGCACATTTCTCAGTTTCGGCTGTGCTGTATTTTATGCCGAAACAGCCTTTTGAGTTGAGTGAGGCTTCAGTCCAGGGTTCTGTGCTAATGTGTTTATAGAACTTGCTTTGCGCTTTGAACAGGAAAGGGCTTTCCCTAAACTGTTGCTGTAATATCAAGTTTTGTTACTGAAACATATGAATTCCAAAGTCCTAATACTTTGTCCATCAAACAGCCAGGAACTGCAACTCACGCAATGCACTTATAGTCAAACATTAATTCAAATATGTTCATACATTATAATCTATGAATCAAATATTTACTCATAACAAGATGGCGGTTTTACAAACAAAGTAAAACATTTTTTACTAAAAGCTTGTTTAAGTGTGCACGAACCAAAAAAAAAACAAATATGCCTGAATTAATTTCAGGAGTGGAGACATGTTATCCAGGCTAGGTCATCCGAAGGTCATCTCCAAGTGTGTGCAGCACTAATACTCCTATAAATTACTGACTATGTAATCCTTTCTGTCTCTCAATAAACCGCAGTTTAATCGTTAGTGTAAAAACGAGCTCATTATGGGTTTTACGTGGACATTGATGTGCGAATAATTTCAGGGTAGGAGTCTTAAGTCTTAAACTCTCATTTACTAATTAGTAGCTTTGGTCTTCTTCACAAGTCTTTGTTGCACCTAAAGAAAGCACAGTAGCACTACAGGGTGCAGCGTGGTGTAATTACACTGCAATTATAGCTCAATGCAAATTACAGTCTATTGTAATTAAGTGGATCAGTCACATTGATTTGTAATGCTGGCTGTTGTTAATTCCACGACGTGTCTAAAGACCTGCAAGAGAATTCATGTACCAAGAGGCGGTTTATGTTGAACTATTTGGGACTTTGAATTGTAAACTGTAGTTACATTCATGATCGAGTCAGTAGTTAATCATGAGGCGACAGGGCTTCTAATTGTGCTCACACAAGGCCAGCTCACACAAGCAAACTTAACCACACAAATTTGCAAGTTGTGTTGAATGCTCATCCATGTTAATCAAGATCAGGTGGTGCTGGTGCAAATAATGTTCGGGTATGTCATTTAGAATGACAAAGACTTAATTTAACACAAGATAACCCAAGCTTAGACCTCTGTGCCTTTAAATAGTGAGCAATAATACATTTCCTTAGTTAATTATGAAGACTCAGCTGTATCTAATTAATGTCACAGTGTCCCACTGTAGCCACCCCATCGCTCTTTCTGCTGGCTTGGGAGTCAACAAGAGTAAAAAAAGGTTAGAGCTTAACCCCCTTTTCTCTCGCTTTGAGTCTTCGACTCATTTTTCTTTCTGTCTTCCATCCCTCTGTCTTTTATTTTTAGACTTGGGGCTCTGGGGGCTAGTGCTGGCTTTGAAAGCCTGGTAGTGCTGAATACATTAATATAAGAGTTCTCTCTCTCTCTCGCTCTCTCTCTCTGTGTGTGTGTGTGTGAGAGAGAGAGCGAGAGTATATATCTATTACTCTCCACAGACTGATGAATGGATGGTTGGCTGGATTGATGGAAAAAGATAAGCTTTAATGTTAAACTGTTTTAGTCACATTCTAGGACTCTTGTTTTTTGAATCCTGTTATTTACATTTCTTCTTCTTCTTCTTTCGGCGGCCTATACACAGACTCACCAAACCTGTATTTATTACAGCCGGGGGTATAGTGTATAAAATGGTCAAAGCTTAAGGGACATTGGCAGGATAGTGGGTAGAGCTTTGGGGTGTTTTTTATTAATATCCAGGCTCTGCTCAGCCTTGAACAAGGCACTTAACCCTGTTCTATTATACTGTAGAGGAGTGTGTGTGTGTGTGTGTGTGTGTGTGTGTGTGTGTGTGTGTGTGTGTGTGTGTGTGTGTGACAAATAAAGGCGTTCTTCTTCATGTAAGTCAATACTGATGTAAATTTGCTATATTTTATTGCCATATTTACTCTTTTTTAACATTGATCATTTTCTTTGTGTGTCCAGAAGGGTTTTCTCTGGATACCTTCCATAACCATAACTGAGATAAAGTATTGAACCAAATAAAATTATTGTGTATTAATAATGATTTATTTATTTAGAAAAGACTGGGAAGGCAGTTTATACTGAACCATTTCTAAATAAAGAGTGTTTACTAATGTATCTATGCTGATGCAGCAACGTGAATTCCTTAATAAGCATGTCTTTAAGGGGAAATCCAGCCCACTACAGGTATGATGTGTTTATAGAGTCAAACGTTCATTAGTTTCAAGGTGTTGTTAGTGGGATGAGCAGCTGAACTACCCAAAAACAGATTATTTGATCAAACAGCACTCAGAGTAAAAATGTGGTGCAAACAGCTGATCTGTCACATCGTTACATGGTTATTTATTTAACAAACGCATTCATCCGATAAACTTGATGGTCGAAGGAAGTAAAGCGGAGAGGCATTCATTTATTCTTGTTCAAAGCTAGGCATTTGATCTATGGGTTGATTTCACATCTGATAACTGGTGGGAGTGTAAAGTAAGTTTGTTGTGTCAAAGAGTTTACAACATGCATTCGGACTGAATAATCTATCTATCTGAATCTATCCATCTGAATATATCTATCTATCTATCTATCCATCCATCCATCTATAAAATCAGAGCCCATTCCACATCAGTTGAAAAGGGCTAAAAGGGAATTTGCAGTGTTTTTAGGGGGATTGCTTAAACGTAAGCTTGATTTAATGCACTCGCTAGTTTGCTGGTGTGGTCTTCATGTTTGCATGTGTGAAAGAATGAAAATGAGCAGCTATCGAGTCTCTGAGAGTGTTAATTGGCTCTGCTGGTATCTGTGATGCCTCCAGGGGATTCGTTCTGGCATTCACTTACACCAACTACTAACCCCTGTCTTAACCCTTATCCTCGTCCGAAATTCACACAGCCACATGCAAAACAAATCTTCACAGTTTTTCCATGTTGACTTTTACTTTACGAATCACTGAAATGATAAGACGACTAAAGTCAGATGAAGTGCACGGTTTCTAATGGTTCATGGCTAGTTCAAGTCCTTGCATGTCAAGGACAGTGATCGAGTGTTTGCCTCTCACGCTAATCTGATTAGCATTTTCCAGTATGTGTAACTGCATACTGTGAATCCACTTTGTGTTATCGATCAAGAGCTGGTTGAGAGCACTCCAAGCCCAACGAAATGAATGCAAAGCAGCCTGGATATGTGGTTTCTAATCTTGCATAGAACCAGGACTACAGAACTAAATGCCTCTGCAGTTGACTAGGATTAATAGTTTTAGACCTAACACACTTTGTGTACATTACTTTTTCCCAATCTATATAATATATAATCGATAAACTACAGAGCATCTTGTCAAATTGAATGCCAGTGTCTCTGAATGAGCTCTGATCTCATGCATTAATTCATTGACCAAAAATTTGTTCTTTTAAAGGTGCATCAGTATAGAAGAGACCTTCCACTGAAAAATATATATACATATACAAGTCACAAGAGCATCTTATCCTAAAGGTGCAGAGTGAAACTAAAACCCACGAAGATTAGGCCATGTAGACCCTCTAACTTGTACTAGTTGAATAGCTGTCGTCGAAGTAATCTATTTATGAGCAATGGACGCAAGCCAGGAATACATTGGCCCAGGTGCAAGTCTAACACGGGGCACTGTACGCACACCCAGATGTGAATGTACAGTACTAGCAAAGTGAGGGATTTCAATTTAACCTATACCAAACACATGAGGCAAGGTTCAAAATGACCCTAAAGGTATAGGGCACCCAGACTGTACTGTACCAGCATGTAAGGTTATTATTTATTATATTACACCTATTGGTGTTCACTTCATAGAGATCTTGAAATCTTTAGGTGCACCTGGTGCTTTGCCTGTGGTCATCCCCACAGGCAAAGGACTAAGGTACGATGTGGTTCCTTCTAGAATTTTACAGTGAATCGAGTATGGCCCTGGTTATTACTCTGGGCAGAATGTGTGTTTGTTCATTATTAACGCACCGATGAACCTAAACATTAAGTACACCATCCTGTTTAACCTTGCGTGACTGTGCAGTCTTGGTAACCGTGCGTGTCCCGGTGAGGGATTTATTAAATGTCGGATGATTGGCTGGTTTAGTCTGAGTGAACTGATGAACATGGCCATTCATCTTATCTTCCTCACACAGTCGGAAAATAAGATTACATTTACAGATAGACATACTTGGTGATCTTAGTTAGACTGAAAAATATTTAAGGACACGCTCTCAACTAGATTATTTTCAACTGCAATAAGATTCCCTAACTTTCTGCTCCTCTGTTCCGGCCTCTTCATCAGTATTCTGCGATTCTGGAGCGTTTCGAACGCCAACACATTGTAAACTTTCCAACACTCGAAAGAGTCGCAGCAGGACTGCATTTATGACAGAAGCATTATTTAATCATTCTGTATGAAACTCGTACTAAAAGTGCTCACGTGATGAGGATAAGTTTTCAATAGGAGCATTACAGCATTAAGCCAGGATCTATAAAGCCCAACGTAACTCATGTGCTGCCTCAAATTCAGATAGTGCTGACTGAGCAATGCTGAAACACACCCCAGAGCCTCTGGAGTGCTTCAGAAAGTGCTGCAGCAAGCTTGAAGTTCTCCAGGCCCGGACTTCAGAGCTTCCTCGGTCCGATACGAATTTTACGTGTCGATTTGCTCATTAGTTGAATCAAGCATAGCGTGCTGGAAACGAGTAACAAACGATTCTAGGATATTTCCCAGGTGATTTAAACATTATCTGAATGTTGGTGAAATGGAGAGAGTAAATTAAAAGAATGAAATTGCCCAGGACTGTGTTCGATGTGGATCTTATAACCTGATAGGTCTTGTTTAATGAGAAAGTACCTGTCCTGTATTGTATATAACCAAAGAATGTAAAACATGAGAATGAGCAATAATAAAATACATGGCTTTGGACTGTTCCCAGAGGAAACGTACAGGAGAACATGCAAACTCCATCCAGAGAGAACCTGGATCACCCCACCTGGTTATCAAACCCAGGACCCCAACCTTTGGTAAACGAACTGCTAAAAGCATGATGACTGTCTTTAAGGATACTGAACATGACTTGTGACTATATGAAATAATTTCTTCAGGGAGACAGAAGCAGCAAGAGAGCGATATAGACTTGAGTCACAGGGGTCTCCACGGAACACAGCTCAAGGTAAAAATAATCTTTTGCTCAGGAAAACGTTACATCTACTGAATGATGACAACACAGGAATGTATCAATCGAAAGGATGTACAGTTCTAAAAAGCATGTCATGTTTTATATTCCTCATGTCTTGAGCTTTTAGCAGCAAGTAAAGCAAATTCCTCTCGATGGCTCTCTAAAAAGCAGCCAAGGAAACAGAAGAGTAAAACGAATGCTGTACATTTGATCAGCTTAACGTTTATTTACTGTGCAGAAGCTTTTATCCAGACAAACTAGCAGAACTGAGCCACCACCATAAGTAAGATTGCCAGGGGCTTCAGTGTATAAATGTAAGACATAAAGTACACACAGTTGTGATAAATATCCAACACCAAAGGCAAACAGAAACAAGACAGTTGCTTGTCTTAAGCACAGTAAGTTTTATGTTTTATGTGATTTAAATTGTTATTGACCGCCCTACATTTAAAACCTAAAGCTGATTCTTTTAGAGATATTCAGTTACTCATACTGTTCATCTGTTATTATTGATGTCTGAGGTGTTTTTGCTGTTTATGAGGAATGTTTCTGCTATTAATTCTATACTTTACAAACCACTCTTAACTACAGTGCCCCTGAAGTCTGGATACATTGGCGAAATACATACTTTCAGTTCATTTCATTTCATTACAATATTCATCATGTGATGCGACACTGTGTATATCAGTACACATTTAGTTACTTATAGTTAGTAGTGAGATTTCCCATGGGTCCAGACTTTAGGCACACCCGGTTTTGTCACTTGTGAATCACTTGCAGCATTTGAAATACACTGCTTGAACATTTTTGATTATTATGTCACATTACCAAAGCATACACAATGATGAGAAATATGGAGTCAGTAACTTACTGAAAGCAGCAATGGCGAGGATTAGAGTCACCACTATGGACACCCACGATACGTATAATGCCTTCTTTCTGTAACTCTGAGCCTCATGGGGTTTCAGGCGCATGCTGCTCTCCAAGAGGTCTGTCAATTATTCAGAGGAGATTAGTTAAGGCCAGGATTTAGCTTAAAGGTAAATACATGAATGGGTAAGTCGAAGAGAATGCATTAAAAATTTGACAATGTCTGCACCAGAGGTGCCGTACGATGGCTGGCCCTTCGGTCTGACCCCGGGCTTCCAAACAAACTGCGAAACGTGAAAAAGCAATTTTCTTGTACTGTACATCTGTGTGTGTAGAAATATATACAAATAACAAATGCAAGACTTTTAACTGAATGTTGATTTCCAATAGGCCATGTGTTTGAAAATGCAATGGCTCAAGCAATTAATTCAGGTAGACACACTAAGGCTCAGTGCTCAGTTCTTATGAATCTAAAAGTCCCAGCTCCCCCTGATCATTTATAGAAAATTACATGAATCCATGAATAACTACAGTGAAACATGTGGAGGTTGACATGTTTGGATTCTTCCTGCACAGGATGCATTGACTGTGTGCATAAATCTACCAAATAAGTGTAACATAGGGCCCAGTGTCAAAAAAGCATGGTGTCTGTTAGAGGTCCTTCCAGTAGGACATCGACCACAAATCACACAAATCACAAAGGATTAAACAAATCAATTTAGAGATCAGCGGGGAATCCAGATCAAACTTTCAGTTGCGAACATCAATTGAGAGATCTCAAATCAGAGGTTGGGAGAACACCTTCAATCCCAAGATACCTGCAGTGACGTGTGTGTATGTATGTATATATATATAATGTGAGACCAAAAGTGACCATTACTCGAGCAATGCAAATGATTGATGTTTAATATATTGATTTGTATATCTACTGTATATTCTGTAATATTATTTAGTATTAGGTAACAAGGTTAAATAGTATAGAAAGTGGAAGCATAGCAGTTTAGTGTAATGATTTGGATATTGAATAGCAGATTGGTGGTGTCATGGTGGTGCATTTTTGTTATACAGTGCAGAGAAGCCTATAATCGTGTTTGTAGCTTAGTGCAGACTAATTATCTGCTATTATGTTATGTAGTTTATGTCATGATCTGATAGTAAGTCAGGCATGAAAATGACAACACAAAATACTAAAGTTTTAAGGAATGCCGAAACCGTGTAGAAGTGATGTTTTTCCCTTTACCTTTATCCTCCACATCACTGATCTTCATCTCCTGCTCCATCCTGAAAGTCTCCCCGGCTCCTATATCCTCATCAACACCCTCGGTTTTTCCCTCAGTTCCTCCTTCTGTCTCCTTCTGTCTCTCAGTCTCAGCCTGAGGGTCGGGACATGCCTGGTCCCGCAGGATATCAGCGTGTTGTGGGTCCTCAGCCATTGCCACTGCGGGATGCGCGCGCGCTTAAAGCCGCTCGGCACGCGGAGAACGTCGCACCTGCGTGCGAGGCGAGGCGATGGAGAGCAGGCGCGCGCACCTATAGCCAAGAGCGCTCCCTCTCTCCCTCTCAAACTCAAACACACACACACACACACACACAACCACACACACACACACACACACACATACACTTCCCTGAACACACGCGTCACACATGCACGCTAAGTGATGCTGCAAGCACGCGCTAATTAAAATCCTCTAACACTCCCCAAAACATTGTTGATATGAGTTCGCTCTGGAGCAGGTTATTATACATCATCACTTTATCTCAACTTTAAATAAACACAGTAATCGAGTCTGTGCGTTTAGTACCTTTCGGAGATTTAAACTTTTTAATTTGTATCTAACCAGATGCGTGTCAGATGC
>JAYDZG010000030.1:3016636-3027238 GCA_034509265.1 Microcambeva bendego
CAGTTAAGTAGTCCTAAAGTTTTTATATCAACGTAATATAGTTATCTAATGTGTGTGTGTATAGTATAACTTATATATCCATGAATATATTACAAATCTTGTCCGTATCTCTTTAGACGTGCACATGTGGTTGCTGTTTTCCAGTACATCTGCGAGTGGTTATAACTCTGATAGATGAGCAGGCAGTAATGGGATAGGTGGAGTTAAGAGTGGGGCGGGCTTTACCCCGAGAGTTGCTGCAGTGTGTTGAGTGTGTCATTGTGCCGGAGATCTACTGTGTAAAAAAAAGCTGCCGTGGACACAAAACACACATGCAGAGGAATATCCGAACTTTCGGACTACCGGCAAAATGCACAAGAAGCCTGGACGCTTAGGCAGGACACCCTCCCTACAGCATGGTGAGTTAAGGGATCACAAAGTGTGTTTGCTGGGGTATAGAGGCTTGGTCGGGGGTCAGCCCGAGATATGCTGAGGTGCTAATGGTTTTACCTTATGGGGCTGAGGGGGGAGGTGTGCTGGTATTGAAGAGTTCACCTTCAGTGAGTTAGTTTTGCATTTCTCAGAATTAAAAAACGATTGGATCGAGCTCAAGGAAAGAACGGCGTAAAGCTCTAGTGTTATTTTAGTTGTGTGTGTGTGTGACGAGTGAACGAGCAGACCATGTGGCCACTGTTTACTAGTTCTCGTGTCCTTGAAGCAGGTAAGAACCGAAAACACACATGCACGAAGCTAAACCGAAGACTCGGCATGCAAAGGTTTCGGTGTAGATCCCCAATGTGCCCACTTGTGTCTCGCCGCAGCTGCTCTCGGCTGGGTTCTCCAGACATTGGAGTGTGTCAGCATGGTGTAGGGGGTGGGGGTACAGTGGTGATTTGTTGGTGTGTCATGAAATACTCTACTGAGCTCTCCCCTCGACTTTCTCTGTTGGTTTTGGTGAACCTCAGCTGCTTGTTTTGTCCCACAGTCTGGTAACCACTTACCAATCAGTAGTAAAGGCTTTGTTTATCCAAATTAATTGTAAAGTCATGGTTTTTTTTCACAAATGTCGATAAAACAGTGATGCTTTAAAAGGTTTTACAGACCTGCACCAGGTCTGCTTATAGAACAGCTAACTGCAGTACATAGTTACTTCATCATTTGCATTTATATTTGTTTTTTAAATTTCAGGGTTCATTTGCACTTGGAAGCATTGCGAGGATTGCAGAAATATCCAGTCCGCCGCATGGCATCCATTGCAGCCGCTTTCCACCCTGACATAGCCAGTCATGTGGCCGATAACACTAAATGTAACTAAAAGTAGTAGTAGTAGTAGTTATTAATAGGGATGTAATGACAGTCCTTTTATTTCTGGACGTAGCTGCAAAACTGTGTTCAAAACAATGGATTCATTTTTTTTGTTTTAAAAATATAGTTCCGGCACCCCCTGCTGTTTGAAGTGAATATCGAGTCATCTTAAAAGAATCATCGATATGAATCGATCTCCCAAATGAAGCATTCACATCGATTCTTTCTGAATCGTTACATCCTTAGCTATTAATGTTAAGTGAAAACATAAGGAAAATATGATTATTTGAATGAGTGTTTAAGGGCCGGCAACGCTGTCGCCTCACAATAATAATCCTGGGTTCGAGCCCCAGGTAGGGCAAACTGGGTACTTCCTGTGTGGAGTCTGGATGTCCTCCTCATGTCCGTGTGCTTCTCCCACAGCTTAAAGACGTGCCACCAGGTTAGATAAAGATGTGAAATTGCCCCATAGATATGTAGATACCTAGCCACTACAGTGGAGTGTCGGCCCCAGGCCCGGATGAATTAGGGAGGGACGGTGGCAGGACGGGCATCTCTGCCAAGGCGATGATGCAGACCAGGATCTGCTGTGGCGACCCCAGCTGAAAGACGAAGAAGAAGATTTGTTGAGTGTTTAAATAATAATGTATGCCAAACAAATTATTCAAAGAGTTGAAACAGGTGTCACAATTGGCCTTGACTGAGATAGGGAAGGTCGGCTAGGGTTTCTTCTCACTGCGATACACACCGAGACTGGTGGATGCACTAGCATGGGTGGTGGCGGATTCAAATAGCATAGCGTGACTCAGAACATGACATGGCTGTGTGAGAACCCACCACTGGGTTATAAAAAAGCTGGCAGCACAAACATGTCTGAGGGGGACCTGAAAAACTCTGTTGAAAGATTAGATTGGATCAAGAAGCAGATAATCTCCGATTTAGGAAATTAAAAGGGACTAGACTGGAAAAACTCGGCTTAGGGAGCTGGCTTATGATCTAAAATGTTAAAGCAAGTTCACCTTGGGATGGCTAAGATAAAAACTGAGATAAGGTTTTGTGTCCCATAACACTTTTGTGCTAAAGTTTCCTTTGTCTGGTAGACGAAACCCATAGAAACGGAGATTTAGTCAATAAGTGTAGAATTTTCTTTCTGGTCTCCGACTTTAAAAGACGACTTTTCACTCTGCATTGCTTTTAACTTCTGGCCACACTTATCTTTGGCCGCCTGCTTGTGAGTTCTCCATTCTCCAACATGTAACTCAATCCTCAGGTTAAGGTACTTCAAGGGGTAACCAAGTCATCCCAGAGACGTGTGTTTGCTTCTATGACCGAGATAAGAGTTGGGTCTAACTTTGTTTGATTTTGTTAGGCTGAAGTTTGTGAAGTAATTACTGGTTTACTCAGTCTACAGATATGGGCTTCCATTATCGATCTGACAAGCAATCATCAGCCAGGATTTAGAAGAAAAGATAGTTTGTAAGAAATACGACATACTTGGTCATAGTTTGCGAGTATACAAGAGCAGGTTTTGTGAGTTTTTCTTTTTGCTGTGTGTATATACACAACATTGTATTCTTATCGTAGACTGTTGTTCAGTTTGTCCGCTAAACAGCCTGTGAAGCATCATCACAGGGTGACTCTTTAATACACAGAGCAATTGGGCTGCCGCTAATGGCGTCCTCTTCTGTGCTAATTGATGTCCTTGTTTTAAATCAATCATCAATGCTTTATGTGAAAACTAGACCCTGAAGGTACACTTACTCCACAGGAGTGCACTTGTACTAACACGGCATACAGAGACCCAATTAAATAACACTAAATTATACAATCACATGTGTCTGGTACTTGGACATTTCCAGTATGCAACTGTGATTCCAGTTCTATTAATGTGAACTACATAACAGGTCAACCAGTTGATAACAGTTATTGTTCCCATGCTGAGAGGTCCAGGTTGGTCAGCTAAGCCCTTTCCCTTAACTTAAACAAAGATGTTTTCAAGCCTGTTAGTCTCACTAAAGCTGCCTGTACCCATGTTGTCATTTTCTGTGATGACTGTTAAACGTCCAAAGTAGTCATGGCTTGTGCATGCTCAGCTCGACATAGCAAAACTTTCAAACCTGCCCCAAACAGCCCCTAGTTGACCTTATATAGTGCCATCCTGCTGATTTAAGGCTCTGAGAGCACCACGAGACAGGCTAACTCTCAGCCAGTAAAGACACTCTTTAAAACAGACAACAGCGTGACTCCATAACGGACACAAAGCCAAAAGTCGGCTTTTTTGTTTAGCTTCCTCTTTCTTGTGTTAATAGGCTTTGATTTGAATGGACACACATTTAGAGTCATGTGTATTAAGCCTTAAAAAAACCCAAGAGGCTTCAGTTCGCCCGGGTTGTACCCACGTCAGGGACAGACATGAAGTCTGAGTAAAATTAGCCCGGATTATTTACAGGAGACGCTCGAAGCTGCCATCTACATTTAGTCTGCTGTACAAGTGGCTGTCGGAGCTCAGATGGGTTAAACTAATCCATCGTTGTACTTATGCGTCACCCTTCAATAATTAAATATAACAGATCTTGTGTTTGTCCTTCTTTCTGATTCTTTTTCCTCCTTTGCCGGCCAATCCGGTCATTTTTGGGCACACACAACCCCGATCTGATCAAGGGGAGCCTGTTCACCATCCGCACCCTTCGGCACGTGTCCGCCATGCAGCTGCATCTCATCACCTGCCAGTGTCGGATTTCCAGGACGAACCATATCCCGAACAGAGAGCCACACTAGGCTCCGTGTGACCCCCACTCCTGTTCTGTAGATCGAGTATCACAGTGAGAAGAGACCCCAGCAACCTTCCCTTTCACAAATGTGACCACTTTTGTGGACCCCTCTTAAGTGCACTGGACTACCGGGCCATCCAAGCGCCCCCTGTGTTTATGCTTTTAAAGTCTTCCACAGTAAGTGCTGTCCAAATCCACACCAATAATCTGATTAATTCTACGGATCATCATGTAGACATGATTATTTTATCTGATTCAGACCACATTCGAGTGTATTAATCAGAATGAGAGTATTTTGATTACTTTGAGTTAGTACTCATCACAAAACCTCCAGGTCTTGTGACCAGACATTCACCTACACCACCGAAAGGGTTTTTTTTCCCTGCAGCATACTAAATCCACATATATTAGGACACCATCGAGTCACCGAGTGCATTGACTTGCAAACAATCCTCGGCTACCCACGCCACAGCCGATAGCACAGCCGATAGCACAGCTGAACCTTTAGATCTGAGTGATGCTGGGCTAGTGTAGGCTACTGCTGTGCTAGCGGAGCACCCTAAGATCGCTTATGGAAAAGTTTTACCTCACGCAAAGCTGCCACTAAAATGGCTCAAGTAAAAAGAGTTTTAAACATGTACAGCACTTCATTTTAACTTAAGCAAGATGCATTGCAGGGCGGCACGGTGGCTCAGTGTGTAGCACCGTCACCTCACAGCGAGAAGGTCCTGGGTTCGATCCCCGGGTGTGCCGATCTCGATCCTTTCTGTGTGGAGTTTGCATGTTCTCCTCGTGTCCGTGTGGGTTTTCTCCGGGTACTCCGGTTTCCTCCCACAATCCAAAGACATGCTGCCAGGTCGATCGGAGACACTGAATCGTCCTGTATTTACCTGTGATGGACCGGCGCCCCATCCAGGGTGTTACTGTGTGCCTTGCACCAATTGAAGAGCTGTGATTGGCTCCAGCACCCCTACAGACCCTTATCAGGATAAGGCGTTAAAGATGATGAAGTCTCATTATTTTGACCACTTCCTACTATTTTTCACCATGTGGTCGGCACTCTCGACCGATGTGAGTATGACTCGATCCTTGTGATGACTTCCCTGTGCCGATGGGATCTTCCAGCAAGACAATGTGACCCATCCCACGACTACAAATGTCCCACACTAGTTGGAGGAGCATAAGCAGGATTTCCAAGAACTTCCCTGGCTCTCTAATTCCCCAGACCTGAACCCAACCAATCATCTGTGTGAGCACCTCTATGGGTCCTCCTCCGAGCCCCCCTCCGGCAACCTACCAAGACATTATCCCGGCCCGTCTAGCCGCCGCCTGCGCTGAACACTAGCTGCTGGTCAAAACAACGTGACTCGGAAGTGTATTTCCTGAATTACACTTTTTCCTGTACTAAATACTTTGTGTAAGCTGGTGTGGCAGCAGGAAGGGCAAATCTGTGCTAGTCATTGTAGGACATTGGAAAAAAAAAAAAAACATTACAGACGTAGGAACATTTTCAGGGAAGCATCTGCTTCACCCCAACAGGATGGGTAGATTCACAAGGGTAATCTTCGAAATGGCATCTCCACCTCCTGACAGCAGATAAATGATTGATTGTGTTGTTTAAAGCCACTTCTTCCATTGTTGGCCTTTATACGGTCGACTTTCTGTTTCACGGAAATATAATCTCTTATAATGTCTTCCAAAAAACACTAACTAAAATAATAAAGTACATATATGTCATCTTTACTTATTATTTCATAAGCACAGCTCTCAATGGACAGATGGCTCATTCTCTCACTTGTGTCAGGGTGAAAGGTGAAAGGTCTCTAGGGACCCACCACACACACACACACACACACACACACACACACACAAGAGTTTGATATATGTCCTAATGTACTCATGTGCCTGTTGGACAGTCTGGCATGTGAGTGTGTATTACGTTGTGTGTTTTTCGATTAGGCAAATACAATTAAATGTAATTTACAATGTTCTAATTCATGCATTGAAATATTTAATGTCCCTGTCAATACCTTACAGCAATAAGAAAGTCTGAAGTTTTCCCAGTTAACAGACGAGTAGCACTGCTGAATCGGAAGGTCAGCCTACAGTAAGACGAGTTCCACGAAAGCCTGGAATTTGATTTTTAAATACACCTTCAAGAAACCTGGAAATGAATGCTGATGCTAACGTAAACACAGGGCTTAATGCAGAGGGATCATATCCAAATAAGAAAAAGTCATCTCAGTAAAGCTTATACATCCAAATGCTGTACCGAACTGCAGAAGAAAGTCATCTCATGTACAATCTTCAGTAGCACCTATGCCCACTTCACACCACCCTCAAGAAGCGTCGAGGAGCCTAATGATAGCACGCCCAAAATATTCATGTTAACAAGCAGCGTCAAATCCAGGAAAAGTTAATTGAACCTGAGTGGATTTGGCTTCGTGACCTGCATGGATAAAAACATTTTCTTTTTGCAGTGCCACGTAGGTATCATGTTTTGTAGAGAACGAAAAGCTCAGATAGGCCATTAGACTCTTCACGCACTGGCAGTCGGGCGACGGCTCTCGAAATATTCAGCAGTTTTAAAATCTTTGGAATTCAGGTAGTTCACACTATATTAGCCAATGTCGACATGTGAAGAGTCGAAATCGGGGCTAAAGTCGTGTAGTCTGAACTAGGCATACGGTACTGAGTGATTGTAGGGGTTAAAAACTCATCCTTAACGTGTCTAATGTTTTGGTTAGTGTGTAGGCGTATTTACTCTCCCTGATGGCTCAAGCCAAGCAGCACACAAACACTTAAATGTTCCCTGAAATCGTGAATTCAGCATTAAAAAACAAAGATCTGTGCCCTCCTGGAGATGTAATTTGCTTCAGATTATTCTAACGACACACATTTAAGATGCAATTATGACCGTCCTTTCTTTTTCCAGTGCTGTAGTATCTTGTATTAATCATACACTTATTATTTAGGTCATCACAGTCACGGAGAATCTTTAGCCGTGGATAGTGGATTGCTTCTTCGTGAAGTGTGTGTGTGTGAAGGGGGGGGGGGGGTTGACACAGTTAGTGTAGAAAATCACTGCACCCTTGGGAGCAGATAATATGATTTGATTATTCATTGGCCAGCCCGTCGCCTGTAGAGACGGGATTAGTTAAGTAATCTAATATGGTGCCACCGTAGGCCACTCCCGTGAGCTTTCACACACCAGATGCCTGATTACGAACAGCTTGGTGTCGTGAACTTTGCCGTCTTGAGAATCATTACCACAAGGGGTCCAAAGAAGGAGAAACGATCACCTCCTTGCCACGACGAGCGCTCGGTTTGTTCACTGTGATGCCGGATCATCTGCTCTCGGCCTGGACGAGGATACGGCCAACATTTGCCTTCCAGACTCTGCTCGCCCCCATCCGCTGGCGAAGCTTGTTTACCTGGTTCACATAGCTACAGAAGTTCTCCAAACGCCAGTATTGTGTCTCAGAGAGAAGATATGAACAGAGGAGGAAAGTGGAAAAAATGTGGGGAATGCTCTCTCCACCTAGACTCTGTTTTAAAACGAGAACATGGATAATACGTCCACTATATTTAGTCTGTCCTTGATACAAAAGGAATATGCTTATTCAAGTTATATCCTTCACTTATTGTGACATCACAGCTCCTATATTAGGGTGGCAGAGCTCTGAGAAATAGCAGGAAATACATTCCTGACCGCTGCGGTTAAAAGAACCAAACAATTGGATTGTCATGGAATCAGTGAGCACAAATACATTCTCCCAAGCTTTCGTTTTATTAGCCATCGACATGCAGAACGTTCTGGGTTCAATTCTCTTATCAAGGGTAAAGCCAAGACCGTTTCTTACTGGCTCTATGCCAAAGTACACTAAATGCCCGTTTAACAAATACCAACATTTTTGTAAGGCATCGTCACCGTTTAAAATACTTATTCGCTCATATTCACCCCGTTACAACAGCACACCGAAAAAGAGTCACTAAAGAAAAAGAATATGATTCAGCCTTAATGGCGTATCGCAGAATTTAATTACACCTCTGAAGAGAAAGCTTACACCACATCACAGAGCGATAGACATTACACAAAACTAAATATAGGTATCGCCAAGACTTTAGACGCAGGGCTTCTGTTGTGTTATATAATAGCTTTAAGTACATCCGTGTCACTCCATATAAACATGCCGATGACGGAAAAGTCAGTGAAGCTTTTCTTAATGGTCTGTGATAGAGATCAGTAGTGTATGGAGAAAGGAGACGTATAGGTGGCCAGACGGATCTCAGGCTAATGAGATTGTGCTGAAATGCACGAAGGGACGAGAGAAAAGTGACTTGCACCGTGTTGAAACTGCTAAAAAAAAAGCAGCAGATAATGGACCAGGTATGAAAAAAGCAACCAGGATTGGACAGGCACAGAACATGGATCAGCTTAGCACTTTAGTCTCTTCATCAGAAAGAAGGAATCTTAAAGGAAAGCTCTTAGCGAGGAAAATTACAGCAATTAGGGGTGTGTGTTTTACTTTCTCCTAAGTGTTCGAAAGAGTGTGCATTAATCGCCCTTCCTTCCTGGATGATTAGCGTAAATATTCCAGTCAAAAACCTTTTTGCTCCATGATTTCCCATTTTTAACATTTCAATGTCTGGACTTGTGAGGTTATATCTGTGTGGCTTATAGCTCACGATTAGCTGGATGTAGTGAGAATGCACTCCATCATTTGTATTTAAGTAGTATATAGTAACAATTAAGTGAAAATAACTTCAGATTATTCAAAAAGGGTTAGGTGTTCTCTTAAATAGCCAAAGTCCTGTTTTTCTTAAAGCAGCACCCATTAGGCTGACACGGTCTGAACCGGGGTTAATCCATAACCATTTTGGTGAATCAGTACCTGATGTTTGAGTTGTCCTCCTCAAGTGTGTGCTGGTGTGTCTGCCTCATAGAACTCAAACACAACTACAGACAAGAATCAACGATCATGGTTCGTCTCGCTTTCAGTCTGCGGTGGGTTTAATCTGTCTGCAGTCTCGACTTCACCTCAGCAAATATTCTTATGGCATTATTAAATGTATCCTAAGAAGCATCGTCGCTAATGCAGAGAAATGTTTTTGAGTTATTTACTGAGAATTAAAGCACTACTAAGTGATGGGAGGATGGATGGATAGATTTATAGATGGATGAATGGATGGATGGATGGATGGGAATATACGATAGATGGATGGATAGGATAGATAGAGTGGATAGGATGGATGGATGGATGGATAGGATGGAAATATAGGATAGATGGATGGATAAATGGATGGATGGATGGATGGATGGATAGGATAGGATAGGATAGGATAGATAGAGTGGATAGGATAGATGGACAGATAGGATGGACAGAGGTGATAGGATGGATGGATAGGATAGATAGGGTGGATAGGATGGATGGAAAGATGGGATGGATGGATGGATGGATAGGATAGATAGGGGTGGGTAGATAGATAGGTACTTTATTGATCCTGAAGGAACAGTTCAAGCCTAACTAATTCAGAGTTGCCTTTTGGGCTCTCAAAGCCCTCAAGAACCATGACACAACCATGTAATATTTTCTCTTCTGAAGCGGAATCATGTTGGTATCATAACCTCGGGGATTAATGTCAGCTTATATTGTGATGAACAAAGAGCTGATTTTTTTTTTGTCAGTAAAATAAATACGATGTATGATGGTGCAGACCAGCACCTTTAGTTCATGTGCATGCATATCTGTTTATAAGGTCTGTGTTCCATAAGCGGCGTGTGAAGGGATGGAACTGTGCTCTCTGACTTGGTTTCTTTCTGTCTTGCTTCAGTATTTCACTGCATGACCGGTGTGCTCCTTTTGTGTGCATTTCCAGGACTCTGAATCTTTGGACAGCTGCATCCAAAGCACACTCGCAGCTCTCTACCCGCCGTTCGAGGCCACCGGGGGCACTGTGCTTTGCCAGGTGCTGGATGTAGTAGAGTCATCGTTTAGCGGGGACGGCCTGAACTATCTCATCGATTTCCTGGTTCCGGCCAAGCGTATCCTCCAGAGTATCCAACAGGATGCATGCGTGAGTTCATCTTTCATTTATAAAGGTTTTATACCTTTACACATAATCTAAATAAAGCACCGTTTATTCACGGCGGCTCAGTTTTCCCTCTTTTGTCTGGCAATGTCCCTTTTCTCTTGTGGTCCAGCCTCAGACTCTTTTGTGCTGTGTGTTAAAGTCGTGTAGTGTCATGCCTAAGATATCACCGCGATGTGTCATGTTTGGTTAAGGTGCCGCTTTCCCTCCTATTACTCATGCGGGCATGGACGGAACACACACACACACACACACACACACACACACACACACACACACACACACACACCTTGGACAAAAGTCTGGAGGAGCCAGCTGGATCAAATGTTTTGGCAGCTCTTGTTTTTGTTATTTGAGAACGAGGCTTATTAACACTTTTGAGATTAGGGGGAATAAGAAACTTAGCCTGAATGGCTGTGCCTCCTTTTTTGTCTCAACAAGAGCAGCATATATG
>JAYDZG010000030.1:3116870-3132931 GCA_034509265.1 Microcambeva bendego
TAAGATTCGGGGTTCATCTCACAAGCAGCAAGGCGGTGCAGCGTTCTCCAGGCTTTCAAACCTAACAAACTTACAAATCAGGGAAAAAATCATTCCAAACTTTTTGGTCCGTGTAGAACACACTGTTACCTGCTTATGTTTTTTTTTTCTTTCAGCTGTAGGAACTAACTAAACTAAAACTAAAACTAAGTAGCCCTGCAGCTCATGGAAACAGTAAACTTGTTAGGTTAACGCTCTCAATAAGTTCAGTCAAGTACTGTGGAGCCCCGCCAAGCTGCACTCGCTTCAAGTTTTTATAGTTTTGTAATAAATGCACAGGTCCTGGGTTCGATCCCCGGGTGGGACGATCTCGGTCCTTTCTGTGCGAAGTTTAGCATGTTCTCCTCGTGTCCGCGTAGGTTTCCTCCGGGTACTCCGGTTTCCACACACAGTCCAAAGACATGCTACCAGGTTAATCGGAGATGCTGAATCGTCCTGTATGTTTACCCAGCCGTGTAACTGAGAACAGCTGCACGCCGGTCCCAAGCCCGGATAAATAGGGAGGGGTGCAGAAAGCAACGGCAAACTACTCCACTATCATCGCCGAAATAGTTCATGGATCGACGATCCATCAAGTGACCGAGAGTCGGCTGCGACTGATCGGATAATCATCATCATCATCATCATCAATAAATGCACAATTTATCTGGCATATCACCCATGACCCTGGCGTCCCTTCCTTGCACCACTTTTCATAGATTATGACCACTGCAGACACCCCACGAGAGGTCACGACTTGTTTCTGGAATTGATGTGTAAGATCATCAATAGGGCTCAGAGCACATAGGATAAACGCTACACAGTGTTACAGTCGAGATTAAACTCACGCACATCAGTGTGTCGTGAGAGGAAACAGCCTGACACAAAGCTGATGTCTCGTGAGGTTCTGCCGCGTCTCGTGGTCCACACCATCTGTCCTGTCAGCCTGTCATCTCTGGTGAGAAGCGTCCCCCTCTCCGGCGTCTTTCTTGGCTACGAAAACAAGTCAGAATTCTCTCCCTTAAAACACTTCCGAATGATCTGTCATTTTTCAGCTACAGCGCGAGCGAGAATGTGACAGTGTATTTAATTTCACGTCTATAAAATGATAAGACATCGTACGTGTGGCTCTTAAATGTGTCCTGGTGTATGCAGACGGTTCGGGCGATGAAACATTATCCCAAAAATAAGGAACATTTAAAGCACTGTCAATCAAATCATTATTATTTGGTCATTTACGAGTGTAGTGGAGGTTGAGCAGGGTAATGCAAATCCATTTATCTTTTTTTTCCAGCTGTATGTTTGGGATTATTGACTGAATGGTCAGTGTATCACCAGTCCAAAAAACATGCATTCAGGGTAACTGGAGACACCGAATTCATTTATAGCTGAATGGGTGCTGCGATAGCACCCCATCCAGGGTATTTCTGTGTGCCACGCGCCCATTGAAAAGACGGTATAGGCTCCAGCACCCACCCTCGACCCTGACCGAGTTGCATTAAGTCCTGTAGCCTCTTCCAATGAAGACCAGTTTAAACTGTATTAAAACAAAAGCAACCAAACAATAAGGACCGTGAACAACAAAGAATAACTGTAATAAATGTAAAGCTTTATTATAGTCTTAGCAAATCATGTTAATTACTTGGATTGAAGAGCTCGTCCCCTTTGTCAATTAAAAAAAAAAGACATTACTTCTCTGCCTCGACTTCTCCATTGTTTCATATCAAAGCCCTCAGCCTTCATAAGTCTGCGGTGCTGTGTAAATTTCTCTCTCTCATTTCCAACCACTTCCTTTTTATCCCATTCTCTCACTCTCTTAGTATCCGCTGAAAAGGTTTCAGATTTTTTTTTTCTCTCTCCGCTAATTGGCAAGGAAAAGAAATTTCACCCACCAGCTGTCAGCGGTTTACAGTGGGACCCAGGCTGAGCCAATTAGTGCTGGATTGGAGATTCTCTCACTCCCAGCGTTCTCCCACTTACCCTCACATCCTGTCACTTAAACCGTGCTTCAGCCGCCCTGATCCAGGCCAAACACATCGGCATGTCCACTTTCGAAACGGACCCGTGTCTTCATTTTTCACAGCACTTAGAAAACAACGAAAGAAGGAGAAGGGCCGGACATGAGACGGAAAAAGTGCCGAGCAAGAGGCGAGAGACAAAAGCGCTACCGTGCATCGAGGAGACAAAGATGATGAGAGGAATGGAAACGTGTTGATGGACTAGAACATCACAGAGAGATGACAGCGGCATGGATATGTGGGTGGATGGAAAAGACAGTAGGGCAGAACTTAAAGAGAATATATTAAAATGTCCTCGGTAAGGCTCTCGGGCACACCCTGGCTGACATTTTGAACTCACCCGGACGAGCTGGAGGCCTACATGAAAATCTTTTAGCTAATGTACCTGGTGAGATGTCTGCCTGACTTTGTACGGCTTTTATGCCAGATGCCTTTCCTAACACAACCCTCACATTTCCATCCTGGCTTAGAACCAAGAGACTGAATTAAAAACCTAAAATATACTGTATTACTGTATTTTAATCCATCGGCACAGACTGGATGTTCCATAAAACCAGACTTAATCTCAGCATGGAGATAAAAAGCATCCCTAAACTGGGTGCCACTTCAAAAACCTTCAAGATCCTTATTAAAAAAAAACATGCATATTTTAATCTGTGATTTGTCAATGATAAATAATCTCTCTCACGCGTATATACACTCACAATGGGTGTCCACGGCGCTATTTTTGAGTGGCCACGTGGGTTTCACCAGGTAGCCGGTCAGTTAAGTGCTGCAAAGTGCTGTTACCTGCCTGCTGTCTCCATGTGTGCATCGGTTTGCGGGTTTTAATGAAATCATAAATCATGGGTAGCCTCTAATAATAGCAAAGTTTAAAACATAACCTTAAAATTGTAATGAATTAATAGATAATAAACAAAGTGCATTTGAATGTAAAAATATTAGATATTAATATTTTTTTTTATTCATCTGAGTGGTTTATTAATTCCTTTAATTTCTTTCTTCCATCCCTGTTATTTGTATAACAGAACAGAGTGCCGCTGCTCGTCTTCCTTGAGTCCTGAAAGGTTGAGTCTGGCCTGATGCTCTCAGGTAGGCAGAATCGATCATTTTTGTGTTCCTACAGGCAAACGTCTGCGCTTTTGAATCCAGCATGGGCAGCCTCGGGAGACCCCCTGCCTGGCTAATTCACAGTTCACTCACAAATAGAAGAGAAGAGAATCCAGTCTCTCGGTCGGACCACCAGCATCGAGTCTTCAGTGAATGAAGGGAGCTGATTAACTATTTACATGAATATTGATGGATGAGGATGAATGAAAGAAACGTGTCTAGTGTCATTTATTTTAGGAGGGATGATCAAAAACAAAAGACGACCTCGTCTCGTCGTGCTAGTTTAAGTTAGTGAGATTGTGGCTCGCGTTCATGCCGGAGAGGAAGATGAAATATTTACTGATTGAGGAAGTTGGTTAATATAAGCCTGAAATATTGATGAACGTTGAGGCCACCAATCGATTCACGCCGACATACATTTTTAATGTCTTAACCATGCCGGTAACTTCTCCTGTGGAAGTCTGTGGCAGATTCTTAATCACTATTCGTGTTTTACCAACAGCCGTTATTATTACATCACTTAATAAACACAGATCCCGTTTCCAGCCAAATTATATTCGTCTTTTGAGACATCTGAAGCTAGAATATTAACTTAAAGCAATATGCAATTGTAAATCAACTGCATTTGCTTATAATCGGTATCTTTTCCTGCTCCAGTTATTTTTTAGGCCCTGATGCAACCCTCGTAGTTACCCGGGCACTGCACCCCCCCCCCCCAGACACTAGGTTAAATACCTGACAGAATGTAAACAGTAATTTAACCTTGAAACATTTGGTATCCATGATGAACACGAATTAGCCCGCCTGATCAGCAGACAGGAAATCAGTGCCCAACACTAACTCACAGACAGAACAATCTCATTAAGGCGGATTTGATTATAAGATGATTTATCACTTATAGAGGATGGATAAATGGATGATCATGATACGACATGACATGTCGCCTCACAAGAGTTTAGTGTCGATGTTGCGATCATATTAAATCTGTGTAATGCATCATACCAAACCTTCCCTAAAATATTAAAACTTTTCTCTTTTATATTTCCAAAAACATGTTTCAACATGAAATGCATAGTGTAGTCTCATCGGCTGAGCTCAAATGTCCCTGCATTGACCATGCAGTGTTCATGTGAATGATGGGACCCTGAGGGCAGTGTGAGTGCCGTGAAAATTCGAGTTGTAAACCATTTGTGCGTTCCAGCTAGAATCTAGATGCCCCCAATACAAAAAAAACCCAAATAAATATATTATGTTTGATATTTAAATAAACATATTCCTCTCTAAAGCTGTGTAATTTTAGGTTATATAATGAAACCAAGACATTCCTGCCATGCGATGCTTGTACACTTTGCACTTGACGATATAAGACACAAAGTATTATTGGAACTTAATGGATGTTTCCAGAGAGATTTTTAGAAAGGCTTCCAAGTCTAATATTTCTCACAGTTAAGTAAAAAAAAACTATGCATGTTTATGTGGATGGGTATTAGGAGTTCGGACTCACCCATCCATATATTGATCCACCAACCCAGTTATTACTCGGCTGGATCCACCTTATCCATACATTAACACTGATGCCCTGATGTTTCTCTGTAACTCTTGAATATGTTCTGTCTGTGTGTCTAATGTTTCTTTTATACTTGTACCAATGATTGTAAGCATCTTTATGTTTTAGAAACGTGCCGTATAAGACTTAAGTATTAGTATTAACATTATTATTCATACCTACATTTATCCACGAACTCATTAAACCACTCACCCTTGAGTACCTATTCATTCATACATACGTTGGTTGTTTTCATCAGGATCAACATGTTCTCTACATGGTTTTCCTTCAGGCTGGTCAGTCAGCATTATCGATCAATACACTTGCCGTCAATCTGTGCATTGTAACGAATCCTGAATCGTGACAATCATTACGATGGCATCGGGTCAACGAGGGTTAAATTATTTATCGACTGTGGAATTGATGATCGTGGCACCAAGTATAGAATAATAAAATGATTAAACCACATGGCTGCACTTTGTGTTTGGCTTATCAATATAGCTGTGATGTCCTCTTATTAAAGTCTTTATTAAAGTCTTCTATTTTATTCAAATGTACTACAGTAGGTCCTTGGTCCTAGTGATTTATAGTTAACGTTTCATAAGAAACACACATCACATGTCAGTACAGTAAATGTGCTCTACCATACACAACATACTTCTTTATTTACATTTTCTCACCCCGACGCTTCCTCTGCACCTTCTTTAGTATTTGTTTTTATTACAATCTAATGAAAAACCCCAGAAGACACACCGTCTGCTCACTGTATATATAGTGTGTGTTCATAAACTTATTGAGCTACCTTGCTGTCTTACTGCCTACCCGGTCGACAACCTAAGTAGAGAGGGTCACATGGTAGATGGTCCGTAAGCCAAGGGTGGACCATAACAAGCAGTGCTGAGTTTTACTCATCATTACTGGATGTGCCAGCTGTCAAATGTGGTTTCATCAAGTATTAAACAATCAGAAACTGCACCATAAACGGCACCTTTGAAGCGCATCGTTAGAGTTGCGCCGTGAAATTGATGTGCAAGCTCAAAACTATAAAAGTCTAATATCACAAAGAAAGATGGAGAGAAGGTGAGTGCAGTGCGTGTCCACGGAAAAGCAATTACAGCTTCCAAAGAACTGAAAATATTTTACCCCCAAAGAACAGCTAGGTTTTTATCAGTTGATTAAAACAGCAAATGAGCAAATGCATGATGGATAGTTTAGAGTAGCGGGTCATTTTAGTATTTTTTTTTTTATTCGTGCATGGGGATATTCTGCTAGCAGACCAGCACTGAGAATTATGCACACCTCATTTAAATCTCAGCCTGGCGCCATCTAGAGGGCACAATAGGCAGTGCCTGCAACAGGAAACGTTGGCCAACAAGTGCAGAACTATGAGCTCCGAGCAAAAAAGGTACAAAGGTTGTGGAGCAGGCAAATACATCCACTTTGCCTTATTATAAATGTATTTAATTTATTATTTTTTTTATTTTCCTACGCTAAAAGCTCACTTGGTTTTCAAACCCGAGAGAGTAATTACATCAGGGGCAGTTTTAATGATGAATTTTGAGGAAAATTAGATTTACACGAAACCATGATCCAAAGCACTCCCAAGTCTACCAAACCTTGTTTAAAGAACGAGTCCTTTACACTTGAGTGACCTTTAAAATCCCACCAAAGATTTTAGATGGGATATAAAGTGAGCACAACACCCAGCTGGAAGCTTTTGTGCACTAAAGGAACGAGTGAAGATCCCTCACAAAAGGTGTCGGAGGCTTGTTAACACCTACAGAAATAACTTGTTTTAAACACAGGTTTTCAGTACTAAGACTTGTAAGAAATGTGCACATAAGCATCGTTGAACTCACACTTATGGATGTGACGATCCACACCGGGTTTGATTAGCATGATGCTTAGCATAAATTGTTTTGCATACCTACCTAAGTAACAGACATTTATTTTACTCAGATAAATAAAGATGGTTTTATTTCTAAGAGCTTCAGCTTGGCACTGGGTACTTATGTCAGCCAGTCTTATGTCGACCGTGTCGTATCGAGCTTGTCGGATTTCTAACATCGTGTGAAACCATGAATAATTCGAATAAACCAAATGAATCATGACATTTGGCCAGCACTCGTCCTAATAATGTGACTCCACAGAAACTACCCAGAATGCAGGTCAGGATTGAACCCAAACCTTAAAGCTGCCTAGCACGGAGACTGTTTGCAGGGCCTTTGTGCTGCACCTGTGGGTTATATAATGTAAGAGATTCTAAGTGGTCGTGTGTTTACTGTGTTTACTGTGTTTACTGTTTGCTGTGTGATACCGGTGGTGTATACTTGCTGATTGCTTGTTGGCTTGTTTCCAGTTTCCAGCTCCTACAAGTCGAAAAAAGGAAGCGAACGGCGAGGGAAGCGCTGACCAGCGAAGCAATCGGCACGCGTGCAGCCAGACGGTCACTGGGGCGAAGAGGTCTGCAGTACAGTAAGTGATGAATTCACAAGGCTCGATTTCACCTAGTTTCACATGGCTAAGTGTAGATGGCCTGACTCAACAGCTGCAGCGTAGTGCCCTGTGCAGTCTGTTATTCTCATCTGTTCCTTTACACGTCCCACCACACGACGCTTTTTAATATCAAAGTTTCCCTTCAGTCATTCCACTGTCGATTTCTTAATCCATACGCGCATCCAATCATTTCTTTGTTCAACCAGTCCTTCTACTTATTGATGATTTTTGTTAATAGACCACCCAGACAAACACCCATCTACGTCATAACAAATCTACCCATCCACCATTGAATATAACTGTGATGTCCTCTTATTAAAGTCTTTATTAAACTTTTCTATTTTATCCAAATGTACTACAGTAGGCCCTTGACCTCCAAAGTTAATTGGTCCTAGTGATGGTTAACGTTTCATAAGAAACACACATCACATGTCAGTACAGTACATGTGCTCTACCATACACAACATACACATTTTTTTTACATTTCCTCACCCGACGCTTCCTCTGCACCTTCTTTACTATTTGTTTTTATTACAGTCTAATTAAAACACCAGAAAATACACCGTCTGCTCACTGTATATATAGTGTGTGACCACCCAGACAAACACCCATCTACTTCATAACAAATCTACACATCCACACACCAAATTCATCCATCCATCCACCCACCTGTTTTTATACTTTAAACCCCAAATATGCCTCCCAAACACTAATTTCAAACTCAGCCTAATATATTACTCTTACAAAAAGAATGTAAAGCAGTGCCTGAATGTAAAACATTGTTGTTACCCCATTCATGCACACATGTTGTTTTTGGTACTAGTAGGGTAAGTATTGTCATTATTTAGTTTAGGTACTGTAAAATGTATGCATGCTCACTAATGATGAACGACGCTGATTAAAGAAAATGAATAAGGTAATAACCTTCTTAATAACTTAGTGTTAAAATAAATGCTCTAGGAAATTGTGTGGATTTCAAAACTAGTATTATTTTCTTTAATTCTTAATTAATTAATTAAATATTTTATTATTGTATATATATATATTCACCCACCCATGTCCTCATCTAATGTTCCACCTTTGGATTTATAATATAGAAATGAAATGACTGCTAATAGCTAATGTAACAGTCTATGTATAGTATATTCTTTTCAATCCTATGACTAAACAAATAAGACATTGCATAAGATGTTAATGACCACATAGCACTCACTCTCTCCTTCTCTCTCCTGTTCACCTCGAGAAAGTTTCGGGTGTAAGGATTGCATGGCCATTAGCTCCTTATTATATCTAGAGAGTTGCGCACGTGTAAAGGCTGTTATGTAAGGTTAACCCACTGTTATTCAGCTCTGCGGTGTTAAAACCAATCCTCAGAAATCCCAAGCCATGGCACACACACGCTCCCTAGAGCTCTGTGGTAACTGTGTTATACTGATGGGAGTCTCACACACACACTTTGTAACATACATTATCACTTTTGAGCTTTGCTAGGAAAGCAGACATGACACAGGATGGAGGATGTTTGTAGTAAAAATTTATTGGACTTTTTAGTTATAAAACAGGGACTTTCAGATTTAAACTTAATGCAAACAAGCTGGGCCTCTTTTTGTCGGCCGTCAGGCACAAATCAATAAGAGCCATAAATGTTTTATGTCCTTTCTTACTTTGCTATTTAACCTACTAGTGAGCAATTTACTTGTCCCATCACCCCAGGCGTCCCATTAGGTTTTCTAGTTACAGAGCTGTAACTTATACATTTAAAATTCCTGAAATCTTCTTATTGCTGCCACGATCAATACAAACAACTCTGATGAAAATGGATCCACAAGAGCTCTTCC
This sequence comes from Microcambeva bendego, assembly GCA_034509265.1. Lineage (NCBI taxonomy): Eukaryota > Metazoa > Chordata > Actinopteri > Siluriformes > Trichomycteridae > Microcambeva > Microcambeva bendego. Next base: position 3,125,897 of record JAYDZG010000030.1, read on the forward strand.
CTGCCCGAGGCCAAGTGAAAATTAAGTTTAAAGGGAAAGCAGAAACCACATAAATCGCTCTTTTTGTGGAGCAGTGGTATAATGATCGACGGTCATACGGCCGCTGCACACATGTCGGAGGGGTGAGTCAGAGGTGGTCAGTCATACAGCCTTCCCTCCCTCAGACACAGTAAATTTTGTCTGTTGAATGCCCAGCCGTGATCGATATAAACAACACGGATGGAAATGGATCCACGAATTCTCTTCCCATCCTAGATGCAGAGCGAAAAGAAAGTTTAAAGGGATTTAGAAGCCTCCTAAATCCCTGATGTTTTACATTTACAATCCTCCATCACATCAATCACACTGATTCTCTTTTTTTCTCTTAAACAAACACGTTGAAGACTATAAAATGTCAAGCGGACTGCCTGATCATAAACGTATTATATTAAACTGGCAATAAATGTCTTCATCTACCTTGTAATCTTCCTGACGTGATTATGAGCGGCACGGACAGCAGCTAGACGGGCTGGGAGGGACTCAGGAGGGTCCTGGTAGGTCGTCAATGCTATCTGGAGCCGTGTTGGCTGCAGTGCATCCTTCAGCTCCGGGAGAGTGTGTGAGTTGGGTTCACTAAGGGGAATTAAAGGGGACAGGGTAGTACTTGAAAGTCTCGGTCATGCTCTTCAGACCAATATGGAAGTCGTTTGATGCGTTGCACTGATCCTGATACAATCGGCAAGGATCCGTAGCCAAATCGTACAGGCACCCATAATACTGTAATTACAAGACAAGTACAATGTGTGGTACTTTTATTCTGTATGTACTTTACATTAGCCTAATTACAGGTCATTACTTGGTGCTACTGTTAATCCTGCAGCATTCAAATCATCCTGCCATGACCGTTTAAGTGCCTGTTGGCTTGTTTTTTACATTGTTAGGCTGACTGACCTGGTCATTGATTTGCATCTGTTATATATTTTATTTTGATACGTCCACTTATTTCATCATCTCAGTATTGATTTACTGAGCTCCCCTGTTTCCAAAGGCTAATTTTACACGCCCATTTTTTACATTTGGTTCTCTAATCTATTCTGTACTCTGCACAGAGGCTGATTTTACTCCGAGCCTTATTGTGTGACGGGCAGTACAGTGCCACTGGGCACTGAGGTGGTTTCTCATTCGGCCTCCCCTCCCCTAGTCTGGTACCTAATATTATATATAAGTGCTAATAATATATAGCACGGACTCAAGCTCATCATCTGTATATTTTTTAATAGTAGTACTAACTGGCTGGCTGACGTAATGTGTTATTGGGCTTCACTGAGAACTTTTTAACTTTTTGTCCACAGTTTATTTGTTGGCAATAAATAATATTAAATTACCGGCGTCTGCATTATTGTTATTACGGCTTCATTTAGGTCATCCTGTAGCCCCATTTAAGTCCTTGCTGGCTTATTTTAGGTTTGTTAGTCTGGCTCGGTTATTGATTTGCATTTGTTCTGTTTGAAATGTTTCCACTTATTTCATCATCCCAGTATTGATTTACTCAGCCTCTGTTGCACGACATCTAAATGCCAATGTTTCTCGCCTCTTCTGATCTATTCCGGCAGATTTTTACATAAACATATAACCGTAAAATACCCCCTGCAAGTGCTGTGTGTTTAGTATTTTTAAAGGTAGAAGTAACTGGCTTCTCAACGTAAGCAGTTATTGGGCTTCACTTGGGCTTCTTGTCACTGTGATTTTGTGTGTTAGCACTTTAATACGCTTATATCAGCTCATTTGTTTAGCCATAAACATAACGACATAACATAATGTTTGCGCTAATCAGACCCACTGTGACCCTAAATAGTATAATCGGTGATTAAACTGACAATGAATAAATATACATTACCTATTAGCTTTCCCTTAAGGTGTGTTTATACTGTACGATTGCTCCGCTGGTTCAATATAAACACTCAGGGCCGACTGCCATTATCAAATTCAATCAAATGTATACAAATGATGATGACGTTGGGACCGTGGTACACGCCACTGAGCTTCTTAAAAAAGGCTTAATACAAGAAAATAAAATAAACATCAATTCTAACTCATCAAACATATTAAATGTCACTGTGAATTACAGCTATGTAAACTGGTTTACTAAGATTTAGCCTGCGCTAAAGCTCCACGTAATCCGTGTCAAGCTAAATATTATTATTATTAATACCCATCATAAAATATTAATGTCTCGCACGGTCTACACAGTTTCATTCCGAATCCACTCTAGCCGGGAACAGTCGGTACGTCACCAAGAGGATGCCGGACATCGTTCTTTTCCTTTGAAATGAAATGATAAAGAAAAGATCCTAGTGGCTCACGGTGTGGCGAGAGACGAGGCAGCCCAGATAAACGAGCAGCGGTGGGTTAATGAACACAGACAGAAGCAGAGTTGGGTTTCATTTTTGTTTTGCAGTTGACAAACATCCACTCAGGTTACACAACGATAAAGTTCTTCATGAAAAATACAAGAAGTCATGCGAATATAACACTATTTCAGTCCAGTTCACCGAGAGCCGTCACTTTAATTACAGATCATTGCACAATCCCGACCCCGAACAGACATGGAACCAAGCGCAGTAGAAAAACATTTCTATTTCTTTTTCTTTTTCTCTCCTTTCTTTTTTTTTAAAAACAAAATTCACAGATATTTACCTTTTGAGGTTTATATTCTCATCAGATCGGCACTCTCGTAGTTCTCGCTGTGACCCAACGGTGTAAACGAACCTTCATTACACCGGTGTGACAATAAATAGGATCATCCATGTGACACAAATAATTAAAAGAAAGAAGGAAGTAAAATAATAGTGTGTGGTAATTCATGTGCAAATTTAACAGTTGCTGTGTCCTAAATCACATCATTCTTACCTGTTTCTCTTATTTTGTCGTGTAAACTATAACGTGAACAGTGTTCGGGGTTTGAGGCCATAAGAATGCTCACATCATGGGTAGCACAAAATACACCGGTCTTCCATAATGCCCGTCTGATCATCCGATATTAATTATCCAATAATTAACAGACTTATGTTCAAACGTGGACATTTAGGCAAAGCCAAGTTGAACTAGAAGGTAACGGGGGACCGGAGAAAGCTTAAAGGAAACCACAAAGCTTATCATGATGTTATTCAGGCTTGTACATCATAACATTTTTCTTCAATTACTTCACATAGTAACAATCTTCCTCCATCTGTCTTCAGCTCCAGTTTGATTATGGGATGAATTAGCGAAACACAAGTGTGCGGCAGGCAGGCTCAAACACGGCCACCCATAGGTCATCGTTGTACTTTTCGTGTACTGTTAAGCGAATAGTGCGTGTCCGGACACACTGCAAGCTCTTGAATATGTCTTCCGAGGACCACTGGGCCCATCTTATCAGCTTATTTAGCAGACACTCCATCAGGGGTCGCCACAGTTCATCATGGTCTGCATTATCAATCTGCCCGGGGTGACCTTCCTGACACAACCCTCCCTATTTATTTGGGCTTGGGACCGGCACTACAGTGTGCTGGCATCCCTGTGGCTATGTGTGCAGAGTTACGAACTAGGGAGTACGCCGGCGCTGGTGTGCTAGAGGAAAATCCTGCTGCTCCAGAATGCATTTAATGGTAAAATGTACTTTCTCTAGTTTAAGTAGACAAGGATACATATCTGCTAAAACCCTGATAGAACTAAAGGTTTTGAAGTAAGGTTTTAAACACGGATCTGAAGACAGCGAGAAGATTTGTTCCTCCACTTCGGTAGCAGTACTTAAACAGGCCTTGGTGTGAGTCTTCCTCTAGTTCTGGGTGGAGGATCAAGCCTAGACAAGCGGGTTGCATCTGTTCTCTAGCCGATACATCTTTTATGTCCAATAAAAATATGTTTCATCTTGAACGATGTAAAGGAAACGCATATATCTATTTTACAGTTGCGAGTTTCAGGTGAATCCCTGATGACTGAAAGTTAGCGCGTTATTTATGATAATGGTTAGGCAACACAAACATTTGGGAGGCTATTTCTCTCAGAGGCATTTTATAATGTATTTAATGCCCCCTGACCAGCTATTCTTTAATCTGATTTAAGCTCTCTGCAGAAATGGATTTTCCTATAGTGAGGAAACGGATGAAAGCAATTATTCAAAATAATGAGGCTTACCGTACTGCATTAGCTAATGTGGCTGTCCATCACCTCGGCTGAGCTCTGCTCTGCCTTTGTGTGTGTGTGTGCGCGCCCGTATCCACGTCCGTGTGCCAGGTTTTGGCTTTGCTTCAAACCATACCATATTTACCACGCAATTCATCGGCCGTATGTCATTTTAGTGAATGTAGGGCTTAGGGAACAAGTACTGACTACCCTTGATGCACCGTGAAATCAAGCACCTCACAGCACAAACACTGGAGATATCAGTGGTGAACTGATGATGCTTATTGATGAGGAGTTTCTGTTGGTGTATATGTAATCCATATCGTTAAAAGGGTTAAAAGGGAAAACGTCTTCACCGCCAGGCGATCCTCGGATCTCCACAGGAATCCAGAAGGAACAGCGAGTGTGTGTCATTTAAACCATCTTGTGTAGAAGTGTGTGTAGGTTTGCATTTTCCTTAGATCCGACAGTTTGGCAGTATAATCAGCATAAGTGAGGCAAAAATAGCACTCCCCCCTGGCCAATCAAAATGCTGTGCTAAGCACATCAATGAATGTCGAGTGATGCCGCCCGTTGTACACACACACCACTTTCTCTTAATAACATCACAACCTCTGTGCATGATTTAAAGTGGAACGTAATGCCCGAAGCTCTTGAATGATCATTTTCCGTCATCCAAATCCCTACACACACACACACACGCGTCCCGCCCCCTCATATATGCATTGTAATGCTCCAGGGCTATGTATATTGATTACTTGCGAAGACATTCTTGCAGCATATAAGCACAGAGAAAGAAAGACCACTTCTGTGCCGCGGCCGCTTCTGGCTGCCCTTTTCGCACTCCGAACACGCTACATCCGATCTCAGAAAACGCGCCTTTTAAAAGGGGAAGGTTTTCAGTTGTGGTGATAAGTTCCGCTGCAACAAGTACACAGCGAGGTGGATTGAAAGGTCAGTGAACGCCGACTGCATTTTCAAAGGCCGAACAGAAAGAGAGTTGTTTTAATTTCATGCTCTCTTAATTGTAAGCCTAAATGTTTGCATTAAGCATTATTATATGTGAAGCACTTTGAATTGCCACTGTGGATTGCCTACAGTGCCGAGACAGTATATTGTCAGGGCAGTCGAGGGTTAAGAGACTTGCTCAAGGGTCCAATAGTAGCTTGAACCAGTGACATTTCAATTACTAGTCCAGTACCTCAACCACAATGCTGCAACTGCTCCGGACAATATCTTACCTACACAAACCTTTAGGTCATAGCGAAACCTCGCGTGAAATGCTCCAAACCATGGAGGGGTGAAAGGATCCGGTGCATTACAGATACACACAGATCCAGTGGAATGCCGAGTCAGTGATTTCAAATGCAGAAAAGGGGCGAATCAGCAAAAAAACTATCCGATAAGAGTAGAACTAAAGAATGAAAACCATGTCCTACTTTAAATCTAAACAAAAAGTACGGCGGAAGCACGGTTGTCAAACTTTTGCAGTATTAGCACTTTTGAAAGTCTAATGTTTCAGAACCGAAGGTAATTACTGAAGCAACACAGGCAATAACGATGAAATGAATCACCGGGTTATGCGTAGCGTGAATGGTTTCTGTCTCCATCTGCATTGTGAGTGGATCCCTGAACAACAATGTGTCTGTAGTAAAACAAGGGGAAGGTTAGCTTCCCTTGCAGCCTTAGAGAAGGTGCGCAGTCCTTGCGGAGCCCTTTTCATGGCAGCAGTTCTGAGACCAGTTCTCTACCATGAGTAGATAAAACAGCCACCTAGGGCCTTTGATGGACAGGGTGCTCAGTGGACTATTAAGTTGTTGTATAGCATCGTTGTTTTAAATATCTTTTCAGAAATAAGGCTTTTCCGACAGCAGATATGGTTGTGATGCTTTGAAAGTCAAAAAGAGAGCCCAGGGGGGGCGAGGAACAGCGAGGAATCTCGTTCGGCTCTAATTTTAATGAAGAAATGATGAATCGTGTGTGGAACCACGTGAAGAAAAGTAATAAAGTGTGTGTGAGAGCTCAGTGATTCTGATAATCTGTTGCATGTTGCCTGAAGGCAGTCGGATCATACAGTTGGTTCTTTATTAACAGCCAGCAAACCGGCCTAACAAATATTTTGCGGCTCGTTGATTTCACACAAGCCCTGTTATTAAAAAATGTACATGTATATATGTTTTATGTTTGTTCCAGCAGGAACCGCACCGAGAGCAATAGTTCAGTAATAGTCTGCTAGACGAACAGTTGTATGGAGACTAGTTCCCGTGCTTTGTTATGGCTTTGTCTAGTGAAGGGGTTAAGTGGTATATGAAAGAAGAACATCTAGCTATTTCTGAAAAGTTAGTGCCCCCCGGTGCCTTCAGTTTGGGGTTCGAATGTAGATTAGTAGATATGTGGTGGGATCTTCAAATGGTGTGAAAGGCCTGAATGGCAGGCAGAGATGTTCCCGTGCTGAGTGCATGGGTGGAACAAGGGTCCCGCTAAGGGCGGTGCACAGGTCGTCAGAGGAGCGAGCGGCAGTGCACCTCACCCACGCTAAACTGAGGAGAACGCACTTATTTAAAATAGAACAAAACGGCAGTTTAGAGGTCAAATTATTTTTAAAGTATTTTACAAATGCTTGTGGACACGAACCTATTGTAAGAACGTTTCCCCGATGAAGCTCCTTCATTGCTATCCCCGCAGTCTGTTAACGTGCATATCGGCTGCAGACTTGTACGTGATTTGTGCAGGGCATTATGGAAGACCGCCCGGGCTCGCGCGCGGATCGTTCGAAGCGAGAAATGCAAAATAAGTCAAATGCATGAAAAAGAAGTTAGAGGTCAAATTATTTTTAAAGTATTTTACAAATGCTTGTGGACACGAACCTATTGTAAGAACGTTTCCCCGATG